>JAHZND010001875.1:0-10797 GCA_027744115.1 Acrocyrtus sp. NNG-2020
TGCACTTGCCCTACCTTAGCGCGGTATGTTGAATGCTGAGGTGGCAATTGTGAACAAAAGAGTGAACTAGGGAGGGTGAAGTGGAGGGTAGATGAATCGAACAAAAAGTTGTTTTCGTATTACTTTGTCAGTAAAATTGTGAGCATGAGCATGCGCATAGCATATACATGTGCATTTTTATAATATCCGGTGCAGTACTACCAATAATGCCACCGACCAGTGAGACACGGTGATGATAGGAGGGCTACTCGAGTCAGTCAGAATTCAGAATTTGAGCAGAGCACAGAGGACGGAGCATTATTTGCTTACTTGTGCGGGAAAAGATTAGAGATACACTTTTGTAGATAACTTTGAGATAATGTAATTAAGGAAGTGGAAAAGTTTATCATACAAATGCCAAAAAAAGAATTGGACTAGGTTATAGTTTATAACGGGTACGGCTACCAGTGATCGTCGTTCAGTGCTGGCACAGCATCCATTAAATGCCATTTTAATGGGTAGGACTAGACTTTTGACTACACAGCAATTTGATAATTTGAGCCGATTCATAATTGAACTTTATATGAGCAGCAATAGTGACTTTTGTAACGTGAGAAAACTATTCCAAATGATTTTCAGAGGGCGCCCGAGTGGATATCTTAATTGTGGATATATGTGAGTGAGCTGGTGCGGTGAGCAGAACAAGTGCGATTTTTAGCAAGCTGGATGAACATTCAGCAGAATGCAGACGTTGCAGGACGTTGCGAGTTGGATTCGGCTGGAACAGGACGGCTTGGTTGAAAGTGGAAAATGTGCTCTTCTTGTTGACCATTGACAGGAAAGATTCTTATCGAGCAAAAGTACATTCGAGCGGAGACTTTTGTGGAAGTGAAGGCTGTGAATGCTGAGTCAGGAAGAAGGAGAGAGAAGATAGTGAATCGCTGAGCAACTTGTCAGCAGTTGACTTTGACCTTTTTAAATGCAGATTAATTTTCTTTTATTACGGAGGATTTTATTAATCAATTAATTGTTGGAGGGGATTAGTGGAGCCGACGGAGGCGTGAGTGTTAATGTGTACATTAAAATAATAAGAACAATCAGTGGAACAGCTGTGTGAATAATAGATCAGTGATGATTTTTTTTGGGAGATTTTATAATTTATTTTATAACTTTATAAGGTAGTTGGTTATTGTCGGGACTCGAGATGGGACCATGTGTTAATTAAGTGGGTGATTGTGGTAAGGAAAAGAAAAGAAAAGCGTTTGAATTTGGATTTGAATGATTCTGTGTTTACAGAGTATACTTTAATGTTTTAGTAAGTACGGATTTCAGTAAATATTAATTCAATTTTTGTTTAATTGTTTACTTTTGCAGACCTTTGGATTACATGTGCCTTTTGGTTATCTGACAAACATGGAAGAACCTGCGAGGAACCCTAGTTTTGATTTTCAGAGGAAATTCGCGTCATTCAACGACCGAATTATACAAACTGGAGAGCCAACGAAAAGAGGACAGTGGAAAGCTTGAAGAGCTTACTAAAGAAAATGAAGGAAAGCAGATTCGCCAACGAGACATGGACGTTCTTCATAAACAATGTAAGAAAATGGAAGAACAAATTCAGAAGCTAAGTCAAGCAATTGGGACCTACATAGGAAAAAATGGGAGAACTGGGTGTGCATCGAATGGAAATGCCACCACTATCAACGCCCGCAGCATTAGCATGACACCATCAAAAAGTTCGGGCGGAGTTAATCAACCTGGTGATAAAAACAATTTTGAGAAAACTGGTAACTCGCTTGGAAGGGAAGAACAACGGAACCAGGAAGAGGAATCCTCTCGGGTGAATCAGAAGTGTGTTGACGAAGACGTTCATTTTCTAAGAGATAGCTATTTTAAACAACACGAGATGGAAATAGCTACTTTAAGGGAGCGTACACGCTTAGGGCAAGAAGATATCTTGGAGATGCGCAAGATCACAAATGATCTACAATCAGATGTTGCAAATTTAAAGATGCAAAATGAAAGCAATGTAGAGAAGGTGAAGAAAGAAGATATCTTAGAGATGCGGAAGATCACAAATGATCTACAATCAGATGTTGCAAATTTAAAGATGCAAAATGAAAGCAATGTAGAGAAGGTGAAGAAAGAAGATATTAGTCAGTTACGGCTGTCCATCTCAAGTTTGACTACTGACGTGGACTCACTGAATGATTCAAGAACTAATGTAGAGAAGAGGCTTGGTTGGATGAGACAACTAGAAAAAGAGGCCTTGGATTTGGCTACAGAAAACAAGAATACATTAACAAAGATGCAAACCGATCTAGAAGATGAAATTGCGACAGCAAATGTGATACTTTCGGGCGAACTAGATTCGAAACTCCAATCGATAATGGAGACCAAGAAGTCACAAGAGACTGCAATGAGGAAAATCGAGTCAGATCTTGCAGATGTTAACACTAAGCTGGAATTTCAAGATGTTTCTAGTCAAGCGATCCGAAAAGAGTTAAATGATAAGGTCGTGCTTATTGAAGAAAGCATATCAAGAGATCGGATCGCCCTCAACAAATGCTTAGTAGAGATTGAAAATTGCTACAAAAAAACGAATGCTGTCGGTGCAGATGCATGTAAGAAATTTCATTCAAATTGCAGCGTTGGTAATTCTGTGGACCAACGTACAAATGATAAGGGAGATTTGGAGCAGGAGCAAAGTGTAGTAAAGGAAACGCAGACCCAGTCAAAAGAGCATGTTCTTCATACGCTTCCCTCATCCAATACTGGAGATGACTGTGAAGTTGAACCACAGAATATGAAAAATGTCTCAGGTTTTATTTCAAAGCCAGAAACAGAGAAGGAAGGAGATGCACCAGTTATAACCGAACCTAATACGGAAGGTAAAGTAAACTATATAACCATGTAAAATTGTTTATACATAAGTAACATATCAAACATAACATAATATGAATCTTAACTAGTTTTATTGTAATTTTAGATAAATTAAATATAGCAGCAGATTATGATTTTTCATTTTATACCTTAAAATGACAAACATCGATTTTTTTTAAATTTGAACTAGATCTGTGTTTGTATTTGCAGATAAAAATGGTAGTGATACGGCTAATAATCATAAAGCAACTGTTTCGCGAAAACGAAAGAGGGAGTGTAGAAAAGCAGGGCAGCAAGCAAGCATAAAGAGAATCGGATCATCGAAATTAGACGAATATTCCAGGTATAAATATAAATTAATATAACATAAGTATGATTACTAAATCATTACTCTTTGTCTTTCTGCTGAATGTACAGGAAATGAAGAGTTTAGCTTAAGTTGTATTGCTTCCTTAGATGTTTTTATTGTTTTTTCCAGATTTTCTCAATTTCAGTTATTACTTAATAAAATACTCATACATATCGTCAGTTCATATTTTATTATTTTTTTAAAGTGTCCCAGAGTCGAAGTCAAATACTAATCCATTTCAAATAAATAGTGACTTGACAGTCAACCCCTGGACTCGCGCGTCTTCTGGAGATTTTTCCAATAATGACCAACAGGAAACAAACGAAAATTCAATCGTCACAAAGTCCAAGTCAACCCCTGGACTCGCGCGTCTTCTGGAGATTTTTCCAATAATGACCAACAGGAAACAAACGAAAATTCAATCGTCACAAATTCCCAACCTGTTAATGCCAATAGAAGAAACACGCTTTTGATTTCTTCAAATTACAGCAAATCTTTAGAAGTTGAGAATGTTCCTCTCGGAGTACTGCCAGGAACTTCCTCACATAAACAAAGGAAAAGGGAATCTGAAACAAAATTGTCAAAAGAAGATAAAAAAGTACGAAGTCATAATAACAAAAAATGTAAGTTAATATTTAAATTATTTAAAGCAGTATTATATTTAAGATTAAAGTTTTGTAATTACTAATTAATACTAATGACGTCAGCTAAATAGGGATAACTATTCATTATGATAAGTTAAGAAAATGAAACTATAAAGAAATCCAACTATCAAACTATGACATTTTATGGTTTTTATTATTATAGGTGTCCAAAGACGGAGATTGGAAAGGCGTGATTTTATGGATTCCACAGGACGACCAGGTAGAAAGTGCTTCAGAAGAGACATTCGAGTGGCTTAGATGGGACAATCAGGGAAAATTGTGGTCGTACCGGTTTCGCATTTATTTTGCTGTATATAAGAATGAGTATGAAAAATCCAGCGACGAGGACTGGATATCGGTGAAAATGACATCACTCACTGAAATAAAAGACTCTGTGAGATTGACTGTACATGCTGAGTTTCTGGATGATAATGCAGTCTACATATCAGAAGCAATTGATGAATGTGTTATTGAATTTAATAGTACTAATTCACAAACACAAGATATCAAGAAACAGTTGATTAAGTTGCGTGAAACAAAAGGTAGGAGACACACGGATGAGAATAGTGCTAGTGTTAATTCAACTTGTTCGAAACGAGGAAGTCCTGCAAGACGCCAATTATGTATCTCAGTTAAAGCAACGTTTTGCACAGAGAAAAGTAGATAAAGTTCTTGTCATTATTTATTAAAATATTCGTATTGTAAATATCTTGCATATTTTTAATAACAATAATGACACTAAAAACTAAATTAATATAAGATAATACATCGAAAAGGAAAATGTAGAATTTTAAAGAAAGTGTTTAATGTAAATACTAAAAATGGTAAAAAAGTAAATGAGAAAAAATAGGAACATTTTCAAGGTGGAATAAAAAGAACAAACCTCTTGGCATTTTCCATCATCCTTCTATTGCCGCATCAGATAATAGCTGACAATAAGAATTAAAAATAACAAGCAAAAGGGATAAGTGATAACGTGAATAAATATGCCGTTTCAAAACTTTAAGTTTTAAGAAACTGTAAACGAATTGCAACTTCATTTTGATTATCTAAAGTTATTTGGGTAGAACAACTACGTACAAGGCTAGCGACAATATTCTTGAGCGGGAGTGGGAACACTGCAAACACATTTTATAGCTTTACAGCGAGTACTAATACTATTACTAACTAAAACATTCGACAAGTCTAATGAAAGTTTGCATTTCTTATAAACCAAATACCTAGACTGGACATCGAAAGTTGGAACATTGCAATAAAGAAATAAATACCTAGCAGTGCATTTATGTAAATCAGCTTTAATTTGATTTAAAATACTTAATACGTTACGTATTTTTGCATAAGAACCTTGTACCTAACAATTAAAGACTAAACTTTTTCAGTCTCATTCGAAACATTCATAGCCCCATCAAGAAGGGGTTTGTATATGCACTCTTTATAATGATCTTTTAATCCTTTCAAGGATTCAAAATGAAGGCTACACATAAGACATCCGTAATGCCCCATAATTTCCACTCCGTGTTCATCCAATGCATGCTTTTTATGTACAACAAACTGTCGGAATGAAATTCCACACTCGGAAACAGGGCACTTGAAAACGTCTCCAAACATTCCAAACATTAAATGATACTTCAGGCGCTCATCATTGGAGTACGTGGAGCCACACTTACAGGCAAATCCCGAAGGGTGATTAATACGATGATGACTCTCTCGATTTTTGGCATAGACTTGAGCCCGTTCATTCCTGGATAATACAAGAACAGTAGTCCATGTATTACATTAACAATTACAGACAACTTGCAATATTTGCATCTTGCAAATAATTTTTAAAAAACAATAAATTGAAAATTGTGGTTTTATAATTACTCTTCAGTTTCAGTCTTTGTCGTTGCCGGTACTGGTGGTGCGGCTGTGATTTTGCTATTTTTGTTAGAATTTTTCTTTGGTCGTCCTCGCTTCTTTGGTGGTAGTCCATTGCTTATAATGGCACAAAACAAATTAAAAAAATAAATATGTATAGCAGTGAAATCAGAATGATTGACCAATAAACGAAAACATAAAAAGTACACATATAAAAAATAAGTTCAAAATAAGGAACCAACTTAACTTACTCAAGTGACTTTTTCTTTTTGCTACTTTTCTTCTTCCCTGAAGTGGTAACTTTTTGCGACTTATCATCGCTAATTGGGGTGTTATTACTATTACTTTTTTGCCTTTTCTGAGTGTCCTCATCTTCATTATTTTTATCATTAGGTGTACGCAATCCATTTTTTCCTCCACCAGTAGTAGCCGACAAATCTAGGACTTCATTTTCCCCAGTATTCGCACTACTCGCAGTAGTCGCAGTTGCAGTATTATTATTAAAAGTTAGTTTTACTTTCTTGTAACTGGGGAAAAACATTCCTTCCCCGCACACTTTACACTTCTCGTCTGAAGCATCTTTTTCACACTGCTGAGAATTTTGTCCCTGCTCCTGGCTATTCGCATCATTATCCTGACTATCCTGAGAAAGATTTCCGCACAAACAAGATAAACTACCTCCCGGCTCGGTATTCTTGGGGATTGTGGTGTTCAATTTACGCTTTCGTTGACTCTGAATGCGTTTCCTCCGACGTGCTCTAATTCTAATCATCTCCGCTTCAGATTCTGAGTCTGTTTCTGAACTGAAAGATTCACTGTCACTCGCACTCTCACTGCTTTCGTCCTCATCAGTTTCATCATTTTTTACCCGAATTTTAGTACGACTGTCATCCTTTTCAGGCTCGGGCTTTCCTGATGAAGTGGTAGCTTCTAAAGGTACCAAGTCTATTGTAGGCTTTTCCGGTGGATCAGTTGAAGGTTTGGCAGCTGCACTACGTCGAGATCGTCTTTGGGGTACTGGTTCCTCCTCAGTGGAAACGGACGAACAGGAAGTTGAAGTGTCTTGGTCTTCCACTTTATTAGTTTGTTGCTTGTGCTTTCCCTTCCCCGCGGGTATATTTCTCTCCGATTTTCGTAACTTGCAGGTTCGCTTATTACTACTTCCCTTTGAATTTTGGAGAGTATCTTCTGACAATTTTCGTTTAAGAGGTGAGATTTTACCATTTTGTGTTGATCCCTTTTTTGATGCTTGTTGCTGAGGAAGACCTTCATTTACTGAAGGCACTGCTCCACCACATGGTGCAGAGGAAACCATCAAATCCGTATCATCCTCTTCCTTTTCCTCCCCAGGAATTGGCATTTTTAATGCCTTTTCCGGATCAGTCAAAATCATTCCCTTTAGCTCCAGGGTCATTTCAGCCTGAATCCTCTTCTCCCTCTCGACATCCACCTCCCTCCTCAGAAAACCAATCACCCCATCCTTAAGTTGATTCTGGGCTTCAAAGTACACCACCCTATTTTTCAGCTCAATCACCTCCCCCTCCACAAACTTCAGCTGATCCTTCTTCTCTTTTAAACTACTTTTACAACTTTTAAACCTTTCCCCAATATCCTTCAACTTTCCCATCAAATTTTTTATTTTCTCCGACGTGTGCCTCGCCTTCTCTTGCTTCTCCTCATTTGGATTGGACACTGACACATCCTTCAACCAGCTCAAGATGTCTATAGCCTTCTTAAGCATGTACACATCAGTGTCCTCCTCCTCAGCTTCAGCACCACTACCACCATTTACTTTCTTCTTTGAGTTACTACTACTTCCCCTCCCCCCACTTCCCGAACTCGACGAATTCACCACTTCCTCCGTTTCCGCCGCACTTCCACCCCCATTGGACCCGGAATCCAGCACACTGCTATTTATCAACGCGGACAAACTCATCATAAAATATTTTCCTTTCCACACTCAACACACTAAAATTTAAATATTTCACAGCTCCCTTTCATAATAAAATAATCTTTATTTCCCCATATTTTCCTCCTTCCTTCCGCCCAATTTTTATTTATTTTAATTTCCACTCACAAATAATTTTTTCCAAGTTTATTATTAATTATTCACGAAAAAAAAATCCGCTTTATTATTATAATACTACTATTTATTTTTTCCAGGGAATTTATATTTTCACGGAGAAGAGTGAGGGAGTACTCTTATTTCTTTACCGCAGCAGNGTATTATTTTTGTGTGTATCGCTCTCCAATTTTTTTTGTTTTGGCTTTTTTTAGCGGAATGGAAGAGAAGAGTGAAGAGGAGCGGAATACATTTTTCGAGAGGAATATCCTTTTTCTGTGAAGTTTCTCATTTCTCACGTGTAAAGTGCTGGGCAAAAAGGGAATGCTATGCTTTTTCTTCATTTCTCGCTTCCATTCCCATTCTCAAAAAAATGACTTCTCTCACAGTGAGCTCTCCCTTCTCTATCCTTTTTTTTCTCTTGTCCTTGTCAATAAAAGACTTGTCATAGGGAAAAATTATTTTGTGCACAGCACAGGAGCAGAGTAGAAAAAGTTGGATGGTGAATTTGGTGAATGTTGTGGAGATACTGGTTGGGGGATATATGGATTTAATGCTCTTTTTTCGTTCGAGTTTTAGATTTCTCTTTGCTTTTGCTCCCAATTTCTCTCGTACAAATTTTCTATTGTAAGCATTTCTGTGAAGAAATGGAGACGAGTTTGGAAGGGATAAAACGGGAAAAAGGGAGAATTTTGGGCTTTTTGGAAGAAGGCGAAGAAGGGAAGGAAGGAGAAGGAGATAAAGATTTTAATTTTATGAGGAGGATTTTAGCTGAAAAATTTTTTTTTTGTTTGGAGGGATGCATGATGGCTAAATGCACGGATGGGTAGTTTATACTGGATTGGTGAGAATGGTTATCGTAAAAATGGATATGATATTGGATACATATTTATCGTATGTGTGAATATGTGCAGTAAAAATTATGAAAATAAATCCTTTTCTTTGTAGTAAGTAGGAAATAATACGTCGAGAGAATGTTCTTTCCTTGCACTTCGTCCATTTATTTCTCAGCTGCGAAGAATGACTATTTATAGTAAAACTAGTTTGGAGATGCTATTGTTATATAAATTTTATTGTTAAGAGGTTAGAAAGGAGGAAGGGTATGGGGTATTGATATCGGCAAAATAAGTGATTACACTCGAATGGACTACTATGAAGTAATTTAATACGCATTCATGCGTAGAAAATGAATGCAGACGTAGCAGGTTTCATTTGCTAAACTTTAAGTATAAAAATGTGTATGTGTTGTATGCAGCTTTGTAAAGCGTCTATTTCGTTTAATCCTACGTTTGCTTCTTTGGCTTTTAAATAGCATCGATTAAATTCTTACAATAGTCGGTTTGGTAGAAGATTAATAAATAAAAGCAACTAATTTAACTACCTGAAACTATAATGTACCGTCGGAAATATTTTTTAAATATGAAAACGCAGCTGTGTTAATTTGATTACTGATCAGAGGTGAGAATTTGAGAAAATGCAATAAATGCTTTTCTGTTTTTTACTGAGAAATTTCGTAAAAATAACTGCAGGAAAATTGCGTTAAATATGAAGCAGCATAGTAATTTGAGCAGGCGTCAATTCGATTCGACGTGTGGTTGATGCATTTACATAATATAACCCTACGTGCAAATTAAAAATGTGTAACTTCAAAATTGTATTGAAAAATCACTAACCAATATTAACAATGAAAAAGAGGAAGCACTCAGAAAGTCAAAACCTAGAAGTTCACTTTGTAAGTAGTAAGTAGCAAGCTGCATTATTACAGTCCCCACTCGCTCCTTTCTATTTAAATATCTTAACTTATCAAAAATACAAAAAATACAAAAATACAAAATAATCAGGAAAAGCTAAAGTTATATGGCATACATATTTACATACTTTTGTTTACTAAACTATTACTCAGCAGCAGGCTTAAAGCAGCATCACAAGCTATGAAACACTGACTCGTTTTACATTTCTTTGACTATCACCTTTTTCTTTATGATATTGATATTGATAAGTGATAACGATTTACTGACTTACAGAAACAAAGAACAAGCAGACAGAGAATATACTAGTTAATTACCGAATATTTTTTGTTAAGGAATAAGGATGGATATATTATTGAACACATTTCAATCTTATATACAGTAGTACAGTACTTATTTTTTAGACGTTCAAAATTGTGAGAGAGCATCTTATCATGAGCTTGCATCCGCTTATCCGCATCGACCTCTCGTCACACCGTAATTTGCATTTTAGACTGCATTGCAGTACCACACTAATAATAAGTGCAATAAGCCTTATTCCATTCCATTCCCTCGTATTAGAAACATGAAGAAAATGCATGTACAAATGTACCATTTTATGTAGGTACTAGGTACCTGAAAAATGTAATGATAAGTATTTGTCGCTACGTGTTTGCTTTATCATTTTTTCATTTTCTTCCATTGTGTCGTCTTTTTTAGTCATCTAATTGCGAGTTGTACAGACAGATCAGATGAACAAATGCTACCCTCTCGTGTTTTTGTAGTTTTTTAGTTTTAGCTTCATTGCACTGGTAAAAAGTCATGTCGCCTCGTAGTGATGCTGTGCTAAAAAATGATGGAAGTTTGTCTTTTGTCTGTAAAGTTGAGAGCTAAAAAACTGTTTCGGGGTCGTTGAGTTGACGGCTGGGTGAACAGTTGAAGTCCTCTTTTGGTTTGCTTTCCTCGTCATGGCGATATGATTCTGATAATTTAAATTTTGGTGCCGCGGTTGTTGTTGGTGGATGATGGTGCTGACGACGGCGAGGGCGAAAGTTTTAATAAATAGGGTCACGGTCGGCCATTCTTACAGTATTTTCATTTGAAAAACAATCTTCTTCTCTACGTTGTTGTTTTTTTAAAACTATTTCAGTTTTATAATCAGTGCCCAAGAAACGGTTTAGGTTCAGCTAGGGTCAATAATCTGTCTGATAAGCACGTGGTGTTTTACAAAACACGAAACCCATAAAAAAAAGTCAAAATCAGCATTATAAGTCAGTCAGTGAGAATTGCAAATTT
>JAHZND010001876.1:0-23804 GCA_027744115.1 Acrocyrtus sp. NNG-2020
GGAGATAGAATGAGGAGTAATTTTGATGTGACCAATTATGTAAAATTACTAATATGAAGAGGATGGATGACGAAGGGAGATTTTTTAAAATTGGACCTTTCCTTCAGTTTGTAAACTTTAGTAGATGCTTATGCTGAGAAGCTGTATAATTTTTTAAAAAAATAAGCTGATGGTATAGCAGTGCATGACCTAAAATCCAGGATGATAAGTTTTCAACTTTTTTTCTAACATTTCAGAATAACTCACGTGGTAGCAAAATGGATGGACGAGGCAGACAAGGATCGACAAGTTCGTCAGGAGTTCCTCCAACTGCTCCCCTGGTAAGAATGACTTTTTCTGTATTTATTTGCATAATTGTCATTTATTTCTTCCATTTACGACTATTCGTGCCATTCCACCAGTAAAAATATTGTAGAAGAGATTATTCCTGCTAACCAATTCCATATATATTCTGACTGTGTGCTTTTTTTGGAGGAATGTGCAGAGCGTATAGTAGAGGAGGAATGCCTGCTCCTGACAAAACTATTTTAATAGCGAAAACCAGCATTATTTGGAATCTTTCTTCTGTAAATTGCTCACTGGTTCCATTCTACCAACGCTACATTATGTTTTTTTCTGGTGAAAAAGTCCGTATACCCAACCAAGGTCACTATTATTTCGGTTCGTTTACCTTCCACAGAAGAGAAAATGAAAACTGCTCATCCTTCAAAACAATTTTTTCTCGAGAACGGAATCCCTCATCATCATAGTGCCTACTACGATGATTTTTTGGAACGTCAATTTTCCCCGTTAAAGCGCTTCTTCGCGCACATTATTGCGATCAACTCTTGTGGAATGACTATTCGAAGATACAATATAAGCTTCTGTGCTCTGCAAAAATCACGGCACGGGAGGAAAAAAAGGAGTAGCTAGAAAAATCGCATTATTATTATTAGTTACGTGCGCTCTTGACATACGAATGGAGTAGTGTGTTCCGTTTTATGGAAAGTAGGAAGAAGAACCTCACGTTTTAATGCCCTCGTTTTTTCGTGCGGAGAGTCATAAGAGAACGGGAGAGGAAATATAATGCTTCAATGACTGTCTCACGCTTACTACTCTACCCGAAATCGCAGAGCACAACAATGCCAGCTTGTGGAGGGATTATTCGTATTTCACTGGAAACTGACTTTGTTCGCTACTTAACTATGGCTGAAGCACGTGTGTGCACTGCCATTTTATGGAAAAATCAGCTCACGCCACTGTTAAAAAGCGAAGGTGTCTTGTATGCTCCATTTTAATTAATTTAATAAAAGTTGGCACTTGCTCAATAATTTCATTACAAAGTTAACGATTTTATCCCTACGACAATGTGTAGTGTCTTACAGACGTACGTCACCAGACACAATCATGGGATTCCTTCGGAGAGCAGTTGTTCTGTTACAGTACCTTCCACGCGGTTAACTTTACTGGCAGATAAGTCGGGAGAATGCAGCTGCTTTCCTTGCAAGTTTTTCTGGGATATTGCATATGACGTTCATTGGAGAAAAGTAAAATATCTGGAATGGAATTGGTAGCGTCATGCCATGTGAGTAAACTGGTAAAGGAAATGAAGTTCGCTGACAAATATGTATACTTGTGTGAAATGGCAATTTCTGAAAAAAGGATGTAGGAATAAATAGCAAAGTCTTCATGGAAAAATTCATGGTTGACCAGAGAAGGAATGGGAAGGTGTCGCTGAAGCTGAAAGGAGCTATTGGCTAGGTTAATGATCACAGTTGGATTCACACCGTTTGACAGGGCTATTCTACCGTAATGAAATCTATAAAGTGCACATTTCCTTTTTCTGTTGACGGCTGGGATGCATCATTCGTCCACATTGTCAACCGATGCTTTTTGCAGTTTTTTTGTAGTCTCCTTTCATTCTACCTACATACAGTACGAAACGCTTTTGTGCAGAAATCTTATCGCTGCTACAAGCTGTAGAGCAGACTTTTGGGGCAACTTAAGACACGCTCGGGCGTGTTTGCTGCCTCATCATTTAGCAGTTTGTGGAGACTCCGGCTGCTTCCCAAAGATATATTTTTAACAATGTCCTTAAATAATGCTATTTTTAATCCGTGGCATATATATTGGGTATTTTCAGCTCTGAGGAAATTTAGAAACGATGAAATTTCACTTTTTCCCTACAAATCCTTTAAAGATCAAATGGCTGCATTTGATAACAGAGAAGCCTACGCTTTATGCTTGTTTGCTGAGAGCCGAGGTTAAAAATTTTCATTTCCTATAAAGCTCATGTTCATAGTCACGCATAACTATAACCATTGCAGTAACAATAACCATCCAGGGTAAACGAGATCCAAAGGTTTCATAATAATCCTCACGTACCAGTGTACACCGGAGCATTTGTACGTTTAAAGGAGTTACTTTTCAGACTTAAAATAATAAAAAAGCGCATCTTTTATGTAAGCTTATTTCGCAAATTTTTTTTTGTTCTTTGTGAATCTCATTGATCTCCTTACAAAAAAGGGAAAAAATATATTTTAAAACTGGGTCTGTCTTTTTAGGCATATTGTGCATAATAATAGGCTGTGAGCGTCATCTTGGCGTGCTAAAGCGTTTGCGCTTAATTTTCATTTTTACTACGACTACGCTGTACTCCACTCCACAGATATTTTTGAGCGTATTCGCAATCAATCCTCATTTGCAAGCATCGTCACACCGCATCATATAATTAGTTTTTGTAAAAATGCACTCTCGTCCAACTCAGGAAAAAGCGGGATGGATATGTGCTCTCAAAACACATTCATCACTCAACCCACATTGTTTTACACATTAATAGAAATAAATTAAAGCGATGAGATTGACAGGCAGCAAAGTTGGAATATCTCTTCCTCCTCCTCCTCTGCAGCGCAGGATTCACGCTTCAAGATTTATTATAACAATCATTGCAAGTGGAGAAGATATAAAAAAAATTGTAAATACCAATTCTAATTCTGCACCAACTATGCAAACACGTAATTGTAAACATGTAAACTGAGCTGATAATGATGATGACATGTCACATGAATAAATGACCATATTTTTCTATTTATTTATACAACGCAATTGTGCACTCTCTGTTTTCGTTATTGTAATAGTCGCCGTAATGATTTCTAGAGCGTGGTATATATATCCCCGCAGTAAAAAAAAATATATATGGACGCATCCTTTTATTTCCATATCCTCTATTAATGTGTACAGCTGGTCATTTATTTATTGCCTTTATTATGACGATTAGCTCAAGAGGAAATTGAATAGGATTGACGGAAGCAGTATAAATGCACTACATCCTGTACTCCCATCATCATTACTTGTCAATTCAATTGAATGAAATTAGAGGAAATTGAAAAGATGTTTCATTATATAAATAAAAATAACTTTTTTGGATGAGGAATGACAATATTGATGATCCAGAGTGGTTTTCATCCCGCACTGTGCTCAGCCTCTTCTCTCTCCACATATTATGACTTATTAACGCGTTTTTTTTCTAATTTTGGAGACGTGCACTCATCATCTCATGTTGATATTTACAGTTTTAATTTAAAGTAGTTAAATATTGGTAGGTTTATTATTATGCAGTATGGAGAGCACTGTTATAAAAAAATAAATGGGGCTTGTTTTTCACTCTTCAGTGCACCACACATTATTATTTCATCAACATGTGAACTATTTAACCTACCTACCTACAAAAATAAAATAACATTTAGCTCCACATAAAAATCCACGGTTCAAGTTGTGATGACTGACATAAGGTTTATGAACTGAAATTATCTCCGTTTTTTTTAAAAAAAAATGTATATATGTACGTTAAGGAGAAACCAGTGCTTGTGGCATAATTTTTTTTTCCATTCAGTTTTCAGTATCTAGTATCTAGTTTTCCTTTGGCTCTTGGCATTGTAAAAGTTGTTTTGAAAAATTTTCTCCCAACTTGAATTAAACTGAAGCTGATAAGGATGTAAGATTATTATATAAAAAGAGTAAAAAAGAGTGACCCGAAAGGTTACGAGGTTAGGAAGGTCCTATGTGGCAATTCATTTTTTTTACTTCACATGCTTTCATAGAAGAGTTGACGCAAAGGGAAACGAAAAAAAAGCATTCCTCCTCAACTTACTATAAAGCACGCAGTATTTATTTATGTTTCCTGAACTAAACATTTACGAAAGAAATCTGATGATGATAAGATATAGACGGCTATTGATTGATGAATTCATGAATTTACGTCGATGTGCTTTTTGGTCCCATTGGAATGGGGAGATTATGAAACGGGTGTAATGTTCCTTTCGCTCATTAAGTATTTTTTTTAGTAGAAAGTATAAAAAATGTGCTACGCTGAAATATGCTGAATGAATGCACAAGAGCATGATAGAAGATTTGGGACTATTTTAATAAATTCTCGCTTTGATCCTGCCGTAACGTCCCCGTCTGGATTTGAAAAGTGTATAAAAGTGTGACATGCGAGGGCACACACTCGGGGTTTTCAGTTTTTTTTAGATAAAATGAAAAATGGCTTGTAACACCATGATTTAGTTGCGGTTGAAAAGATAAAGGAATGGAAATGAAAGGGAGTCAGTTGCCTTTGATCCTAATTTATTGGACTACCTGAATATTCTCCACCCGTTCCGCTATAAATACGCTTACCACGAATAAGTATTTATTACTCTGGCTCCCACAACTATTGGAAGAGATCCTTTAGTTGACAGTGGGAAGAAGAGAGGGAGAAAAACTTCTCACTAACCTATTCTCTCAAGCTGGATTATAGTATTTTATCATTTATCAAAAAACTACAGGAAAAATAGTAGATGAAGAAATGAGATGGAGCGAGAGCTCTCCTGCTAGTATACAGCTGGCACTCTGGACTTTATAGATTTCACTGGTGCATTGCATGATCATTGCCTCCTTCTTGGCAGATATATTGCTCCCGAAGGGATTCCACTGTAGTATTTTAGAAGGATTGCAACTGCTGCGCCTTTCCCTACTGCTGCTATGGAGTATAGTAATAAGATAGACTATTTCTCTGTAAAACGCGACGGCTCCCTGATAGACTTCATTTTAGCTGGTAACCTTTTTCCTGTGGAACACGGTGACGCGATCTTGTGATTAATGGCTTTTTGATGTGCCATTCATAATTCTTAATTCATGTTTTTCGACATGACATGCCCATATATAAGTATATCCCGAGTAATGTATAGCTCTCCTGATCGGGTGTGATGTGTGGCTGTAGCGAAATTGGGACAAGCTAAAAACAGCGTCATCATCAGTGGATGAGATTGCTGTCTCCTGTTGTGAAATTATTTTTTTTTCGTTTTGGTTAGACTTATAAAAAAATTGTTTTACTGGTGGTGGAGGTTGTCCAGAGAATCCTAGGCAATTCGGGAAAAATAATTGGCGTAAATCGACTGAACAGTTTTTGATGATTTTTTTTTCTTGAACAGGGTTCAATGATGCCTGGATATGGCTATCCTGGTGGATCTGTCACTGATCTCAATGCACCCCCAGGTCAAGGTTTCGCACCCCGCGATCGTTTCTGGACAAACTCAGCAGCAAATCCAGATCCGTGGGGTACGCCTGGACATGCATATGCACCTCCACCTCTCGATCTCCCCCCATTTGGAAGCACAGCCTCTCCAAGTGGAGCCAGTCAGACTAGTAGTCACTCAGGTTATAACAGCCTTTCCAGCATTCCGTCGCAGTCCCCTTACGGTAGCGCAAATTTAGCAGGTCAACAAAATGGAGGTGGGAGTAGCGGGAGTGAAATGTCATTTCCAGGACCTAGTCCACCAAACCCAGTACAACCTGTTCCACTGGCAGCTTCTCCCTACCCCCCACCGCCGAGTAGTATTAGTCCAAGGAGACAGTACACCCCCAGTACAACGCCATCGCCACACGTGGGCAGTCACGGACACGGTCAACAGCAGCAGTCCCCTCCGAACGTGAATGGGCTCAACGGAAATGGTCTCAACGGGAACTCGAATCATTCCTCAGGCTCCTCAAATACTGGGAGTCCTCCAAATCCAAATAACAACAATAACAACACAGCGAGTGGAGCGTTTGAGTCGTATTTGAATGGCGAGCATCCAAATGGGCTTGAAAATGGTCATGGACGTCACGGACAAGGCATGTTAATGGGAAAGAACGGACCAAACGGACCTACCGGTCACCCAAACGAGGTCCCTGGGTACCTGCCCCATCCCCGGCAGGGTTTACACAACTCTAACAGGTACCCAGGGGAAATGAAGGGTTCAGACGGGGATCCAAACATGATGCCACCTTACCACCAGCCGCATCATCAGCAATCTCAGCAGCAAATGCAACAGTACTACCCCCACCAGCAACAGGCGGGATATGGCGCGTACGGCAGCCCATATCCGCCATATCCAGATCCTAACTATCAGCAAAGCCAGCAGCACAGGAGACCATTTGATCCTTACCACCCGTACCACTACGGTAATGACAACCAGAGTTACCTTAGTCATCATCCCCCTTCCACAGGAGACTATCCGGATCCGACGGGCGGAAACGGTGTGAAGCTCGAGCTGTTAGACAGCGGGGAAGGGAGCGGTGCATCTGGAAGGAAAATGGAGAACTCCATGTCATTAGAGACTTTAGGAGGAACTAAGTCCTCAGGGAATTACGGAATCTCTTCAGAGTCAGGGAATAACACGAGCAGTTCAAACAGTAGCAATCCAGGTGGAGACGGTTCACTAATGAGCCTCTCTCAGAACGTAGACAACTCCAGTCCTCACGGCTTTGATCTTCATTTCCCCATGCCTCCACCACCATCCTCAGGTGGGTCAATTAAACCCGAGGAGCCGAACAATAATGAAAAACAAGGGGAGACTTTTTTAGCGTTAGGCCACCCTCAGAGTCCAGGAAACCAAACGACTGGGAGCCCAACAGACGGGATCGAGAAGAAAAGATTTGGTAGTAGTAATAACAATTCTAGTAAAAGTAACAATAACACTAGTCCCAGTCGCTCTGAGGGTGGGGATCGAAACAATGACTCAATTGGCAGTGATCCACCTCTCAAATCATCTCCGAAGAATGGAGGCAACAACGCCTCCAACGGAAGTAATACTGCAAAGAAGAAGAGGAAGAAAAATAAAGCCAAAGGGGAGGCCAACTCGGATGGCCACCATAAGGAGAAAGTTCACGTGAAATCGGAATCCTCCTCATCCACAATTAAGATTAAGGAAGAGCCGAAAGACTCGTCTGAGACATTTCATAAGATTAAGTTGGAGGATGACGACAACTCCGAAAACGACGAGATAGGGGAAGATGGAGACGATATCAAGAAGGAAAAGAAGGATGTGCCCATGGTGGGTTTTCTAATTATTTTATTAATTCAAATCATTTAATGTTTGGTTATGTGGCTTAACTGTATCATTTTCTTTGTTTTAAGGTGGAATGCGGTTGCTTCCCGGCCGACGAGGTTCACGCTGAGCCAGGCCCATTCTACACGCAACTGGGTGCGGCCCACAGCCTTGCTGAGCTGAGGGAACATATTGAGCACAGAACTGGCTTCCGCGGAGGGCAGCTTCGATTCGAAAAAGTTATTTATACGGGAAAGGAGGGCAAGACCAGTCATGGTTGTCCACTTTCCAAATGGGTAAGTTAAATTACACATTTAGTCGAGAGAGAGAAAGCCAAGGGAAATGAAATAGTAATCTTGCTCTGTGAGCGGTCCTTCTTCCCTAAAATGCATATTCATATTTAATTGAGTTTTTTTCTCAAAGAAAATGCACTCTACTCCACGCAATAGGTACATTTTATAGGCAAGTAGGCAAAGTGGGGTTTAGTCATTTCTCCCAAAAAAGTTTTTAGAGACGAGAAGTAGCGATAATAAATCTTCAGAATCGAATTACCATGCAAATTACTCTACATCTCTTGCTTTTATGTGTTCCGTATTTTCTTGTACATATTTTCACTGAAAAATTCTTCCATGCCGAAATGTGAGGAAGTTCCGGTTGACTGAAGAGCATGAGGTACAGTAATTAATTAAAATTTGAAGAGTATAAATTAATCTGGGTATTTTTAATGAAGAAATTCTAGCTAAATTTGACATAGAATGAAAGTAGGAGTGAAAGCAAAAGAAAACCTTTTTTTGTCAGCCACAACTTAGGTAGATTGATGCATGACAAGAAATGTGTCGTATATTATCCCAGAGAAAAAAACTGCTCAATAACGGTTTCTATTGCCTCTAATGACATTCCATGGAGGGGAGGGGAAATCGCTGCGGTAATTCGTAAGATGAGCCATTGAGAAGGGAATATGTTTTTAGCATAAAAAATCGATTGACTTTCCTCCATTATCCGCCCCGCAAAAAAAACCACCAGCTGAAGAATGATGGATGACGAGCTTGTGAAAAAATGGAAAGCCATTTCTCTCCGAAAACGGGCAAACTTTGAGACATTTTCCCACAAAATTTTATGCTGATTCTGTCCATTTCGATAATAACGAAAGATATATGAGATTATATTATATTTTTACTTGGAGGAAATTTCACATTCACATTACATACTTACTTTATTACGATGAAAAAGGGAATGAAAAATATTATATCGTCCATCTGATCTGCACATGATTTAAATTGATGTGATATGCAATAATATTACTTGCAAAGATTTTTTTTCAAACTGAATTTAATTTTCTTTCATGGGCAAAAAAATGTTACGAAAATGAAGGATTTTTTTGAGGAAAAGTGCTTTTGCTCCCTGCCCAAGAAAATATGATGGGGAATGGGGAAGCATTGCACATTTTTAAATATGTGTGTGGTGGATGTAATGTTAATCGAAAAAGGTATCGTTTATTTTTCTTCCACATGGAATAAAATTTCCGGGTTTTCGTATTTTACGATGGCATAAGACCTGCCTCAGTGAATTTTATGGGGCTTGATAAAAAACGAGAGGGAGATAGGAGGAGTGAGTGCTGATGATATAAAAATGTATACGAATAGGCTCCTTTGACTGAAACTTGTGAAGCCTCAGACTATGAAATAGGAAATGACAAGTAGAAAGTTGTAGTGTGTAGCAGGAGCAAGGAGATACAGCATAGTAATAAAATTGGAGAGATGAAACAAAAATTATTTTTAAAGCTTTTCTCATTTTCCTTCCACAGTCATTTGGTTGAAAGTGAAATTACCAGAGAACACAGGGTAAAAGGAGAGTATAATGGCTGCATACATTATGGGATGGCTGTTAGCGTTGTTATCATTTTTCCATTTTTATGCTTTCACTCTCTTTTACGGGATGACTTATTATGTTTTTAGTCATTAAATGTATTCATGTTAATTCCTGCTTTTATTTTTTTTGGCATTTTCCCGATTTATTAAAAAAATTAAATGGAACTGTGGACGGAAACAATAGGAAAGTGAGATGGAGGAGAAGCTGCAGCATTTGGCAACTCATCTGGGACCTCTTTATGAGCGCGTTGCCCCAGACTCCTTTCGCAATCAGGTTGACCATGAAAATGAAGGACTGGAGTGTCGACTTGGATATCGACCTGGAAGACCCTTTTCGGGAGTGACTGTCTGCATGGACTACTGTTCTCATGCGCATAAAGACGCTCACAATATGACAAATGGGTGCACTGTGGTATGTGACATGTTGGTTGTAGAGTGAACTGCGGTGGGAATTAAAATTAGCCAGTGGGGTATAAATAGGGTTCTCTTTTTTGCAGACGGTATCTTTTACAAGAAATCGTACAATTTCCAAAGGGGACGATGAGCAGTATCACGTCTTCCCACTGTACAAACTGGATGACACTGATGAGCATGGTTCTAAGGAGGGGCAAAAGCAGAAAGTGAAGAAGGGACAGTTAGAGATTCTAAAAAAGTAAGGAAATAATAATGCGTACTTGGAAGGAGGGATAAAGTTAGGAGTTGCGTCTGATTTTATGTTTGAATTGTGGTATTTTAGGTTCCCATGCAAAGTTCGAATAAGGAAAGTTCCTTTACTTCCTTCACGCCGAAGGGGAAAGACAAAACCGCCATCTTCGTCAAGTTCCTCCTCGTCAAAGGGAAGTGCTAACAGTGGCGGAAATGGAGGAGGGAATGGAGGAAGTGGTGGCGATGGAAATTCTACAAGTGGTCACAGCACATCCTCAAAGACACCTTCTAGTGAGTACTCTGATGCCCCTCCTGCGAAAAAGGAGAAAGTGGCACTGTATAATGACCACTTGCCGAATGGGACGGTTGCGTCCAGCGACCCGTTTGGTGCTGAGAATCGATTTCACCCATCTTACCCTGGTGCACCAACCCATCACAGTCCATTTAGTAAGATATAGTTCATGGAGAGCTAATCGTAAGTTAATGTAGGTTGGAGATAAGGTTGGTTGCTAAATGCGATGTGTTTGTAATAGATTCGGAGAGTCCTAGCGGGGCTTCATCATTGTGGAATCATTTTGGAGCAGGAGGAAGTCAGACAGGTGCTTCTGGGTCTCAGTCGAATAGCTCGGGAGGAGGATCAAATGCAAGCGCTTCTTCCCCATTCCGTTCCTACTTTGATCATTCCTTCACGCCATCTGCTCCAGGAAGTTCCTCTAGTGGATTTGGCTCTGGTGGAGGGAGCAGCAGTAGTTTGAGCAGCCTCACTGAGCTAACGAACAGTACATCAGCCAGTAGACATGGAAGTAGTAGCGGCAGCTTAAATGGACCAGGCAGCGGAAGTCTTCTTTCAGCAGGTAGTCCAAGAGATGCTCCCTCGAGCGGAAGTAGTGGTTATACCAGCATGAGCCCTATTCTCCCATCATTCCGACATACTTTTATTGAAGGTGAATCTATGATGTCTTCAATGAGTTCTCCTGGCGCGGCTACGTCACCCCCAGACTCCACATCTAGTCCTCGATCCGTAGCCACCTCATCCCAACATGGGGGATACCACCATAGCGGCAAGAGCAGTGGTGGTTCTGGTCACAACAGTACACAATCACCCTCGGCCTCCTCATCCGGTACGTCCACATCAAGTGCGATGCCACCGTCGGCGTTTGGAGCTCTGGGAGACCATTCCTCGGTATATTCATCATCATTCCAACCCAGTCAAAGTGGCTATCCACCTGGACCGGGTGGCGCTACAACCACTACCTCAATAGGACCTCCTGGTGGACTGTATCATCCTCATCCACACAACCCGTGCCTTCCTCCTTCTGGATTAGGTGGGGTGCCTTTCTCCTCATCCTCCATGCTGGGTTCTTCCTCATACGGTCAACCTGGCGCTTCCACATTTGGCGGTGCACCACCTGATCCTCACTTTGGAATGAATCCTCTCAACTCATGGAGTCCCATGGCATCCAACTACACATCCAACTATGCGTCACCGTACGCCAGCTACCATCCTCAAGGTATGGGCTCCATGAGCGGAATGGGGATGGGCATGGGACCAAGTCCAAACTTTGGCCATCATCCTATGGGAATGAATCAGTATCCTTCATATCCAATTCACAATCAACAACCTCAGCTGCAAAGTCAATGGGGAGCAGCTCCACCCCTCAACCCATTTGCTCCTCCAGCCATGAACATGAACTTAAACATGCCTCCTCATCCTGTGCACCATCCACCTCCTCCTCCGAGCTGTTTTGTGACACCGCCAAAGCCAAAAGTTATTCCGGAGGTGAACGAGTCCTTTTCCGACAATGAGGAAGCTTTCAAGGATTCTCAAATCGGTGGTGTGGCCATTGCCCTCACTCATGGCTCTGTTATCCTTCAATGCGCCAAACATGAACTGCACGCGACAACTGCCCTAAAGAATCCTAATAGGCTCTACCCATCCAGAATATGTCTGATATTCTATCAGCACAAGAGCATGAACAATCGGTTCCACGGATGGTCCGAGTGGGAAAAGAAAATTGAAGCAAAGAAGCTCCAAGAAGTGAAACTAATCAATCAGGGAAAAATGGAGGCTTCCCCGAGGAAAATGAAACAGTTGATTAAAGAAGGCTATCTCCAAGATAATGCTTAGCATCAGGAGGAGTGGACGTATTACTAATAAGAAGGAGGCGTACATTCTTGCGTTCTATATCCATACTATATCCTATGCAATTACCACTGTACATTATTATAATTTTTAAATGAAAACTATTTTAAATAGTTGGAAAATATCGTTATAGAAGATTCTTTTTGGTAAGCTTTGTTGAAAGGTCGGTAGTATGCAATCTCAGATTTTTTATACCAAAAATAATATGCCAATGCAACATGAAGTCAACATTTTTATTAAATAAAAAATAAATTTTAGGGCTACCTAATCCTAAGTACACTTAAGATATCTGTGCAAGTAATAGTGAAAAAAATTCGTTTATCTTCGTGGATCTTCCAGAAATTAAGAACATATGTAATTACTACTACTACTACTGTCTTATTGTGTACAAATCTCATACATGTATTTAGATAGTTTAGAAGGTGAGAATTGCATATAAGTTAGCCTTTTATCAAGTGCTTCGCAAAAAAATGTTATGTGCAAGCTGCAGTCTAAAAACGCTTCCGTTTATCAGTGCAACTTTTTGCAAAGGTGTGGAAAAAATGAATATAGTTTTTGAGATGACTGTGGTAAACCGTAGCAGTGAGTTATTGCTTTTCAGTTACAATTTGAATTTGTGCATTGTGTAGTTCACTCTAAATGGTTTTCAACTTCTTCTTTAAGGAAATAAATATATACTCAGTAATAATGTCAGAAACTTGCAAAAGTAGCAAAGGTGGACATTCCATTTCATCTATTAAAAATTTGAATTTTGACGTGTGCTTACGTTGAGATAGCTTCCCCTTATATTTGGCCACTTCTCAATTTAGTTTTTTTCAGGACAATGGTCCATCTGCTGATTAGTGTAAGGGATCTTGTTGTGGTTTTAAAAGGAACAGTAAAAAAAAACTTTTCTTCCATTTCCAGTAATAAATAATAGATATGCGCAAGATCTAAAAGCGATTTCTAGACGTTAAGAAAAGATCTCACTTGAAATTATTTTTTGCCAAATGTATTCTATTCCTTATAGTAAAAAAATATCAGAAGGAACCTTATTTTCCAGCAAGTGAAATTATAGCTGTAAGTGTAATTTACTGAAAATAGAGACAGTGTAAATCTGTCTTATCCATGTAAAGAAAGACAAATGCGTGTAAATAATTGAATCGTAATTATTAGAAATCGTATCAGATTTTCGCTTGTGTACGCTTTAAATATAAAAAAATGCAAGAATAGTGTCAGTGAGTCGATATAGGATTACTTCAGTATTCTCCAGGAAAGCTACTGCTTATCATTCAATAATGGAAAAAAATATTCCAGAACTTCAGAGTATCCTAAAAAAAAGTAAGGTTATGTCATGTGTAAAAAAAAACTCGAATATTTTGAAGTACTTGTTCTTGTTTTAGAAAATACATCAATCAAGAAACTTAATTGATATAAGCTTTCCCCAAAAAATATAATAAAATACTACCTATGCAATTTATCACTAGATTCGGTAAACTTGACTAAAAGTTGAAAAAACGACAAAATTCAGGGATTAGTTAAGAAAAATGTGCATGTATCTTTTACAGAGGCTTTTGTGTTTTGTATGTATAGATTTTGTGTAAGTAATTTGATACGATTTCCCCAGTAAAGTGATAAATGCTGTAAAAAAATATTTTTAAGACGTTAATAAGGCTTAGGTGAGCACACAGCTTCACTTAACAAGTTGTACCAAAGGCATTTACAAATACCAAAAATATGATGAGTTGAATTTCGGCTTTAATTCCATGATAGTTAATTCAAGTGGGACGTTGGAATCTTCTTAAAAACCAATGAGAGAAAAAACTCGGTGGCCAATTAACTACATGTTTAATAATTGCCGTATTCACTCTTGTATAATGTAATTGGATAGTGTAGGAAAGGTAACTTTAGCTATTTAAAAAGTTGTAGATAATTTTGTCTAGGATAACTCAGTAATTTATATATTTCAATAGTGGCTATAAATATGGTGTTGCTATATTCTGGTACAATTTTTTTTAAATACATAAATATATTCTTCCATTGCAATTAAGCAGTTTTTGCATACAGTCAGAAAAGTGTTTCCATTCCTTTTCGNCTATAAATATGGTGTTGCTATATTCTGGTACAATTTTTTTTAAATACATAAATATATTCTTCCATTGCAATTAAGCAGTTTTTGCATACAGTCAGAAAAGTGTTTCCATTCCTTTTCGCTATATCTTACGAGGGACTCCAACTACCTTAGGTTTTACGGAAGGCGCATTTTTATTGTCGTGCAAGTAGGTATGTATAAATGAAAATTTGTATATCTAAGTCTGAGCGAGTTTTTAAAAAAGTTACCAGTCATGTTTTTTGAAATGTTGAGATGCTTATAAAAAGGCTATTTACTGACTTTTCCATGAAACTACGGGAGGATTAATGTGCATTCTACTCTAGTGCAAATCATATCGAGCAATGAAACTAAGAATTTTTTAAGAGGAAGTATGTAAATCTAATTAGCAGAAAAACTTTTTCAAGGGGACAAGTCAAACTATATTTGGTGTTCAAATTAAATCCTTTAAGTGCGTATTGTTAGCATGTAAAAAAAATTACTTCTGCAGAAAATATGAGCAACACTTGTTGTTCTGCATTTTCATTAAAACTCTGGCTTTTTCCGTGGAAGATGCTAGATAATAGGTATTTAAATCTGTAATTTGTATGGCTAGCTCTAAGAATTTGTTGAGATTCTACCGTAAAGTAGGTAATCTTACGATTAAAAAAAATTCTGACTAGAGAATTGTATGATAATCATTTAAGATCACTGTACATATTTACTACTGTAGGCTGAGATGCAGTTGAAGACTCAGGGTAATACTTACGATAACCCAAAAATGACAAGACAAATGAAGCATAAAAAATATCAACAATTTTTCACCACAACAATATTTTCAATTCTACTTCAAGAATATCAGAAAACGCTACGTCTTTACAAAAGGCTGTACGAGGAATCATGTGGGAGTCATTTGTGTTTGCAAAATCATTCTTATTATGAGATTATAATATGCAACGTTTCTTAATTAATTTCTTCTTTTTTTTAATTTCAACTCCTGAATAAAATATGTTGAAAGCACTTGAAAAAAAAATATTTGTTCTTAATGTCCGATAAGAATGCTTTACTAAACCAGGTAATTCCAATTGTGTGTATAAACATGGTAATATTAATGTTCACTTTAATACACGTAGACAATGTACATAAGTTCGAGTTATATAGTCAAAGTCAAAGATATATGGAAAAATTAAGGCTAAAAAATGTTTTAGAGAAGTACGCCAGTGAACCCAGTTTTACTTCCACTCTCATATATACTATAAATATATCTATTTACGAATAGACATTAATGAGCTGAATGTAAGCATCTTTGTGTACATTTTAATCTGTAACAAGTATTTAATCTATAGATTTATAGATTTTTTGTTAAAAAAATATTTAGTCCTTTCAGTTTTTATCATGTAAAATTAGCGTAAGGAGGAAAAAGAAAAATACATGCATACCTATTCATATGAAAATGTGTTAAATTGACACACTATTATACATACCTTAATTATTTAAAATGATGGAAATATTATAATACATTATGAAATATTATGCGTATAAATAAACGTGTACTCAATATTCATCGTGTCAAAAATTTGAGCTTTTTCACAGTTTCATTTTTATAATTCATTGGAGTTAGAGAGTGATGTTCATAGATTTTAAGATAGCGTGCGAGTGACTACTTCCGGTAGTCTGCAAATACATGGCAATTTCCTGGTGTCACAGCACCTCACCTTGCCTGTAGTTTGTTTCAACTGGAGGGCAATTCTATAAATCATTTAAATGTTCTAGAAGTTTTGTGATTCAAAAGTTGATATCTATTTAATTAGGTGAGAAGATTCGTTTCAATTTTAATGGCTTTTCTGAGAGATTATGCAATCAGAATGGCAAGCGTTCTCAGAATAAGCGGAACCTGGTCAAGTTTGATGTAGGCGTCCATAGGAATGTACCTAAAATACTTTTATGTTTTGGGTGGAATTTTGCGAATCCCAGTTTTGGTGTGAGAAGACTAGCTGAAAGCAATTTTAAACACGTCCAAGTAACTGTAGGTTTACTTTGATTGCATTATGAATAATTACATCATATCTGCAATAAATCTGCAAAAGTGTCGGAATAATGCGCACATACGTGCACTTTGGTCACACATTATATCACTCACAATATATGTCTTTGCATTTATTATGTTTCTTTTCAATACAATGTGAGATCGTCGTAATTTTTCATGACAAGAACATACTACATTGTGTTCAGAACAGAGCTTGGCCGAAAATTACACGCATGTGCAGATACACACAAGGAAGACCTGTGTGAAATTGAGCTTTAACAACCTTTAATGATTTTATCCTGAGTTGTCCATCTTTCATTGCCATAAAAATGCATGGATGTATCATGGGCACGTGAGCATGACGTGACTCACTGTGCGCTAGCTAGAGCTCTCTCGCATGTCTTTTCGAGTCTTTTATAAAATGACAAAAAAACTGGCTTATGCAATAGTAGTCCTCATTATCATTACTGGTCTTATTTCACCTTGCACGCATCATTGGCATAGGGAAGTGCTAAAAATTTTGACGAGACTACCAATTTTATCATGTAAATACAAGCTACGGCAAATAGTTTGCTTTGCTGATAGATTTTACTGAGAAAACGTTCAGGTACCTAAGTGAAGTACTTGCATTGAATACATTTTAATATTGTGTTAGCGGAAGGAATTAAGGGATCAACAATCACAATTGTCTAATCACCAGTCACTATTTAGTCCTGATGGCTTCAATGCAAACCAGAAGCAACTAAAGTAAGATAATACATACCTAGCTACATGGTGAGTTGCTGGCAGTCGGAAGATTGTATTTATAATCAATTCAAGGATCAAAGTCTCTGAATCATTGATTTCTGCGAAAGACAAGCATGAAATAGCAAGACCATTAGAACAGAAGAAGCGCTGGTCGTAGGTGTAATAACAAATAACAATTGCTCATGAATTGTTCATAAATATATGTGTAATTAGTAATGAATTCGTGATCTGAGTACTTAACTAAAACTCAAGCCTAACCATTTGAGTGATATACCTTTTTTCATATCAAGTACATATAAGCAGCACAATATAAGCCCGATAGAAGTCAGCAATGTCGTTAGCTTGTGAGTTACATAAAGTAAATAATTTAAAGTAGATTTGTTTTTATATCTGTATCAGTTCCGTAAATAAAAATCTGCAGCAGAAGATAAACAGAACTGGAATTTATATAACTCATGCACTAAATTCAGACAAATATGATAGCAGGTACTCAGATTTAAGTAGTTGGAGGCGACATGTACAACGATGCTCTTAAATTAACTGGGATTGAGGTTCAAAGCACTTCCCCTGCTTGGTGTAATAACTGGCCGTTCTGAATCTGAAATGGAAAATTTCCTTATGACAGCATCAGCATTTTATATCTTTGTTTAAAACCAGCAGATTTTGCATTATAAACTGCAGTGCAGCTTCACAAATATGGAAGAAAGTTAACTGCCAAATATGCACATAAGTTTTCATCTTTTCGTATTTACACTTTGACATTTGTTCATGACTCATGACCACTGCCTGTTCAAGTCAGTCATAACAAAATGGGTCATTCAGTTCGTCCAATATCAAAAGATGTTTAGCCTATCAACGCGACAGCTAAAAAAGTTTTGTAATACATTCTGCAATGCGAGTTTTAAAGTGCAAACTTTCCTTACTTCTCCGTACCTGATTTTTTTCAGTCTTTTGTCCATGCAGTGACCGACTGGTGTGCAAGGAGATTTTAAGCAGACCTGAGAGCATCAGCAAACATGGTGATTATTTGAAGTGAACTTCTGACCATTGTCCTGTAAAGTCCAAGTGATATCAAAAAATACATTTTCTTCCAGTTTCCCACCTGACCTTTAACCAGTAACAAATCGCAGTTGCCTAAAAAACTAAAATAGTCCAGCTAATCTGGATTTTGACGCATTGCAGTAAATTACGTACACACGACGGTACGGTACACCTACGAGTATGACCTACCAAAACATTCTCACATTTTTATGAGAATCTCCAATACTAGATTATCATGAAATAAACTTTCCCCTTTCAGTTTCTCGCCATAAATTAAAACCCATAGGCCATCTGTACGGATCGGAATGTCATTGCCAGGTGGCTGTAGAATGAAAGATTTTACGCTGATTCAGTCTGGGACAATTTAGTGACAACAAACTAATGCTAAATACGGATCAGAGTAACATTTTAATTAATTGGAATAAAACCATTATATACACCATTCTAAGGTTTGAGCCGTACAGCGTGGCAAAAGGCGCTGTCGACAAATCAGGAAGGTGTATGCATTTTGTATTTGGAAATGTCGATGTTGTCAATTTGTCAATGAGAGTAACATGATTTTTGGACTCACGTTTTAACCACTTGAACCATGAATTGAAAAAGGAAATTGATATCATTAAAACACTTTCCGCATTGAACATATTTCCAATCTGATTGTGCAATTGCATTGTTTCGCAAGTTATCTATTCTTTTTGTCGTTTTATCACTAATCCGAGTTTAGTGAAAATCCAAAATCCAACCACTTACTGATAGATACGTGTCCGTCCAATAATACCTCCATGCCACATCACGAAATTCCCGTAAAGCGACCGAACGTGGAAAGTTCCACGAAATTTATTTTTAATGCGGTCACTGACAGCATGCATATGTCTATGCATTCAACCCTGCCTTTCAATGCGTAGCTACATTAATGAAACAATTCCTTCATTTCATTTAGCCTTCGTGTACTTTAGTCCAACAGGGAAGTCATAAGCTCAGGGCGTGCATGGAAATCCAAGGGTCCAAAGATCGAATCTGGATATAACCAGAGACGACAAAGGGAATTGTCCCAACAAATCCACTTTTATCCTTATTGGGTGTTAAATTGGTCATGAAAATAGTATGCGTAGAGCACTTGTAAATAAATAAACGACGGATAGTAAGATTGTAAAACCAACATACAGACAAGGGTTGTAGCGTTGTTGACTCAACCAAATTGTACCATGGACTTACACGTACCTCGGTTTGGGTTGAACTTCGTTCGACTACTACTGACTACTATTTCGGCTCATTTTTTACCATTTGACTTTTCATTTACGTATTATTGCATAAAAATTTGTTTAGATGAGGTCATCCTCATTTAGACAGGAGGCAAAGCAAGGAAATCAATTTTGGTTCTAGATTTGAGTCATTTTGGGTTTATGCAGTTAGATTCAGCCGCATCCTACCGCATATCCACTTCAATGTAATTTTAGGATAAAGCAGCCCTTCTTCTTCTTTCATTCCGTCATGTTTGCATTTCCTACTCTTCCTTAAACTTACTAAATCGAGATTTTCATCAGCTCCTCAAAATTCCTTCACTGAATCCCTCTTACGGACGAGAATTATGTTTGTTAAAAGCGTATACATGTTTCCCTCTTGTGTAAGGAAGTCTTGAACTTGTGATCGTGAGAATGTCACGCTAGACGAAGAAGATTGACTGAGTTTATGCACTTGCACATGAAATATTTTTAAGTGCCGAGAAGAATATTTTTCTGTCCTTTCCATCATCACTCATATCAACATGGATGAATACTTACTCAAAAGTTGATTTGAGCATATCCGTAAACACATTTTATGTGCTATATGCCTACACTATGCTCCCTCAGCGATCAAACTCAAGATTCTCTTTTTTTTGTCTCAGAACAAAGTGACGAAAAACAAATCTAATCATTCCATTTCCCAACATTTTGTAATTGCTGCAGAGGCCAATGATTTCACAAAAAGACCTAGCTGGGTGTGCACTTATGCAGTGCAGCAGTTGCAACACGTAAAGTACGGAAAATATAAAAAGAGACTTTGTTCGATGCGTGGCGTGCTCTTTTGAAAATGCATCATCATCATCACATTTACCTACCTATTCATTCACACTCCACAAACTTTAATTCAAAACAACAACTTTCATCACACATCGCATCCCATTTCTATTGTTTTGTGAGTGCGAATGCAGGAGTAGGAGTGCACAAAGAATTGCCACTACTTCAGTATCGATAAGGATATGACTCTCTCGTAAAAAAATGATGTTTTTAACTGTGTACTTACACGTACGAGAAATGCTATGACAGGAATACGTGCAGCCAATTACATAGGAATGTACAGTAAAGAAGCCTCCGTATTCTTTATGCGGCTGCTGTAACTTCGACCCTTCTTCTTTAATGTATTAGTAAAGCTGCAACTACATCAGAGGTCCATATTGTGGACTCCACACCGCAAACTACGTTAATAATGAGTCCTTATATGCACGTAGTATTATTCTAATGACGATTCATAACAGCTTCAGTTAGCGTTAACATTGTGTGAGTGTGAGGAAAAAGAGACGAAGATGACATGAGTGGAACACATGTACAAAAGCAAGTTTCCTCTGCATGCTGCCCATGATTCTTTCAAAGTAGACGATACCAGTCGCATCACTGAGTTTGAAGAGTAAGTACCTTCTTGTTTAATCTCTTTAACATACATATTATATTTCTGTGCAAGCCTATACAGAATTTTTCTGAGGCAAGGGGTCAGTAGTCACTAGGCCTTGACGAAAATAAATAAAATTTGATTTACACTTGTCAGCTAAATAATACCAATTCTGAGAAATATTTTTAAGTAGTGAAAAATTCGCGAGAAGGAAAAATTGCATATTCTTCATTCTTCGATTTTTTAGTGCTGAGCATTACGTAAAGAAATTACAGTTCTGGTGTGCTTTTCTCTGTTCACTTTAGAGCGCAACAAAAAAACCAAGGAGCAACTTGTTGCATCAACTCTTCATCATCATATCAGCGTGGCACAAAGTTACATAGTACAAGATTCTGAGTCAAGTGCATGCGCCGTGCTCAACTAGCCAGCGGAGAAACGGTGGCGGAAACAAAAATGGAACAGAATAAGAACATCATTCAAGCCCACTTGGCGAACTCTCAGTTTGCCCAGAAATTATTTGAAATTCCAATGTTCAAGGCTGCCATTGGAACAGCAGGAGATGCCTACGTCAAAGTCAAGGTAAGATTGCAGCAATATATCGTAATACAATGTGATATTACTAATGCAATCTCAAGACATTAAAAATCAGATTGAAATGGTGCTAAAAAGGATGTCAATTTTATGTGCTAGGTTAGGCTAGGTCATCAAAATAATAGAAAAAACTCTCTCCACGAGATAAGGTTTTTGCGCGAAAAGGAAAGCTTCGAAATATTAAAGTTACGTCCGTGCCACAATCACCCTAAATTTTGGTGTACTTTCTTATTATTCATAACGTGTTTTGACCACTATCCCATTCCCAGCAAAAAGTGTCTTTCCGCTTTGAAATCGTTTATGTGTAATAGCCCATATGTACGATGGCACTTCGCTCTCAGTTGTCAGTGTGCGGTGGTGGGTATATAAAAAAATTTCATTGCTATATACTCGTTTCATAATTTCCTTATAGGTAGCTTATAAGGGTTTTAATGTTAATGACAGGTATAGCACAAGACAGGTGCATTGCTACAAGAACAATACTTCTGTGACGCACTTTACTTGGGTAGACAATACTTAAAGGGAGGAGAAGTCAGAACTGTAATCCAATCTAGTTTTTGAAGATAAGTCAGTACACTTGCTAGTCATATCTGTAATGAAGACGTATTTTATGAAAGCGGAAAATTGAAATAGGTTTTCTCTCAGATAAAAAAACGTTCTCATTAAGCCGTAGGGATTGAGTGCATTAATATTTCCGTATTGATTGCTATCATTTTCATCGCTAGACGATAGAACTCACAATTGGTTTCATTCAGACTTGCATACTCGTGCACCGTCTTTCCGGTAAATGAGGATGTGAACTGCTTCATAGACTAGGCACAGTTTGTACCTTTTTCTAGACATTTTCCCATCCTGTATTTGGGCAGAGCTAGAGCAGAGACACACGCAAGTGGAAAACTTAAAACTTTAGTAGTAATAAATACCGGTCAATGCACCTGTCAAAATAATTTGCATTGTTCAGTTTTAGAGTTTACAGAACTCATGCGGAGCATTTTAGTAGTAATTTACAATTTACATATATCCAAGTTATTCACTATCTGTTTGAACAGTGTGGCGCTTATCATCATTCTCACAAATGAAGTAATCGCTGTCGTCAGCTAGTAGAAAGTACTGCTGACCTTCTCTTTGATATTTTCCAAGCTCTCCACGGAGTGGCATACGGAGTAAAATGCTCAGAAAAATGCTGGGCGCCTCTATGTCCAAAGTCACGTCTAAAAGTTTAAGATTAGCTGGAGCTTCATGTGATGAAAAAAATCCAGTTTTGATACAATTCCCATCTTCATACATTCCCATACTGTATACAAAAGCTGTAAAAATCAGTGTTCAGTGTTACGGAGATGGCTTGGGAGGATATAGGTACGTGCACTATGGACTTTACGTGGACTTGAGCATGTCGAGCATGTCGGCACGTTTACTGGATGACACATCTTTAGCGGTTATAAAGCTCTCATCTATTTATAAAGCTGTGCAAGTGACAGCAATAATGCTAGGACTGGCTGTAAAGTTGTGATGTGGTTATTCCAGATCATTTTAAGCTTCAAATTGAATATTGCATTGAGCTTGTTAGTATGCACAAATAATGTAGGTATTCTTAGAAGCATTTCAAAAATGAGCATGACGCACCCAATAATTAAATAAGCAGTCAACTAGCTGACAAAAGAGATTAAACAAATAGAGAAGACAATGGCCCGATTGTGATTGTGGAAGCTGAGCTCTTTATTCTTTTTATTGAATGAACTCTTCTAGGACTCCAACGGCTTGGTTGGGAAATCAATTGAGTTGGCCTTAAACATCTCTGCTGCTGTTGCTGGGAAGCTCGGCCCAATTGCCGAGAAGGGGATCAATGTTGCTTCTCCGATAACAACGAAAGTGGATGCTATTGCAGCAAACAGTCTGGATGTACTGATTTCACGAGTTCCTGTGATCAACGAAGAACCGCAAGAGGTAAAATTCATACATCCTTAATATGAATGCACTTACTTTGCTGCAATTACTTTGACGAATCTCATTTCGCTTTCATAATAAAAAAAATTAATATCTTACAGATTGTCCAGAACACTCGCTCAGCAATTGAGAAGCGAGTGACAGTGATCAATGGATACACAGAAGCTGCTCTTAAGACATGGCCAGTACAAAGTGCAATGGACGTTTACGAAGCTATTTTGAGCACAGCGTACAACACATTGGATAATGTTCTCCCTCCTTCACAGGAAGAGAAGAACCCCGAACAAAATGGCTTAGCTCCAACAAAGGAGTCCTTAACAGAAGAGGAAAAGCACAAACGTGGAATTATGCTGGCTCAAAGAACCTACGATATGATTTCTACTGCCTTTCGAAGGGTTTTTGGAAAGGTTCAAGCCCAAGCTGAAAACGCTGCTAATGCTACCGATCTTGTTTACAAGCAAGTTAAGAATGCAGTGGTAAGAAGAAGACCATTTTACACAGTTACCATCTGATGAAATTCTGAAAAATAAAATAAAATCTGGACGAACAACAGCAAAAATTTACTTGGCTGACATAATATGTGTATATTTTTTATATATAAATATGCATTCGACTTTTGTTTCTAGACTTGAATTTGTGCTGTGGCTATAATGTTTTGTGTAATAATTATGTTTACATTTTATTACCAGTTTGTAAATTGTTACTATTGTAGGCGGAGTCTGCGAACACTAATAATGATGCCAATAATGTTACGAACAAC
>JAHZND010001877.1:0-20239 GCA_027744115.1 Acrocyrtus sp. NNG-2020
TCCACGCTCCAAGTCTGCTAGGTAGAAACAGAGTGGAATGGACTCACTGCATCATACATCATTCCGATATTCTATCAATACTGCGTTTTTAGTTTCGCACTGGTAAAAATTCCACGGCATCAATTTTACATAGTTTGCCTTATTTTCTATTCCAATTTAAGAACATAGACTGATAGTAATTACCCGACATTTTCCAAATTGGGCGGACAAATCACAAATTTATTCCCTTAGCTTAAATATAAAAAAACAGCCGAGTCAGCCCAAATTCACTGGTAAAGATAATAAAAATAAAAAAGAGATTTTTAATGAGCAAAATTCCAACGAAGAAAGGAAACTTAATTTCTTTTTCTTCGCCTTTTTTATAAAAAGCTACGAAAAAAATGTCATCAGGTCAACATAGAATAGTGATGTCATCCACCTTTCTAGATAACTTCAAGAGACTTTTCTAAGATGATGAATGGGAGGGGAACTTTACGCCCATTTTCCGGTGAACAGGGCCATTAAACAGTTTCGGAATGCTCTCTCCGGTTCATGACCAGGCCAATTAATTATGCAAATGAAGTAATAAAGCTGTTTCGAAACGTTTCGTATTTTTTCTCGAAAGTATGCTTTATTTTTTCCTTAAAGATTAAAGACCTTTCTTAGTCTATAGCGATATTATATGGTTATACTTTACCACTAAAATTATACTTAATTTTTTTAAACTAGAAACTAGCTAAAAGTTAATAAGTTCGATTTGTATTTTGTTTATTTTCAAACGGGAATAGTTTGTGAGGAAAAGAATTGTAACATGAACTTGAAAGTATCGGTGCGTACGTTTATTTTCCGTTTCCCCCAAAAAGAAAAAAAAAGATTTCTTTGGAAATTGTTTTTGCTTTGGTATAATTTTTTTTATATATATCTTTTATATATGTTACATGTAATAAATAAAATTAGTTTAGTGCTGCTCATCAATATCATCGTATTTACAGTACAAATACTTTTATTCTCAAATAATCTCCATTTTGTTTTCTCAAATCTCTTGGCATCATACTAGAACAATATCAATTATCATTACGCTTATCGTTTAATAAGATTAACAAGTTAATATAGTATGGCATTTTCACTTTTTAGAACAGGGTTTTTTTTCAACTTGGTTTGTAAACCTTATATCTGGATCTTAAACTGACTAATTAACGTACCGGATAGTCTTCCCAACTCTAGTCTCCTTCTGCTCCAGCGTCACAACTGTTCGACCCGTTTCCGCTTTGTAGAAAAAGGATTTAGTCGAGGAGTCCGCGTCGCTGAAAAATAAATCGAATTTATGCAAAAAGTTACAATGAGATTTTGTGTTTGGTGACATGTTAGAAATTAATTTAAAATTAAATATAAAAAATCTAATTTTAAACTAATTTGAGAGGATTGTTGAAGTAGGTTTGTTCTCATTGGAATTATTTTTCTTCCACCGACTTACGCCGACTGGACTCAGAGCACGAGCCATTGAAGCGCGGGGTCCTGCTCCTGGGGCAGCTTTTGTGCGGACCTTGGACAGTGCCTGCTCAGCCATCTCAGTTCGTTCCTCTGCTTCTTCCAGCTCCTGCTGTGCTTTCCTGTACTTGGCCAGATTCAGAGCGGCAATCTCTTCCTGCAAGGTTTTAAGATTGTTTGATAAGCTTCGAGAGTGAATTCAACTGATAAGCTTAAGGAGTTATATAGAAATTCTTACGGCTTCCTCAATCTGCCTCTTGTAAGTCTTAATCTTCTGCTGGAGCTTGTCAACCAGATCTTGCATCTTCTCGTGATTCTTCCTGTCCTCATCGGCCTGGAAGGCGAGCTCCTTAACGCGACGCTCAGCCCTCCTCACTGAAAAATGGTAGATTGATATAAATGCATGAACCAAACAAGAATCTTTACGTCAAAAATCAAAGGTTAAGCTCCAAACTTACTAAGAACAAAAACGTTTCACAGAATGTTTAGTATGCAAATTTAAAAGTAAATTGAAATTCGCGCTCACTATAAAAATTTATAAATACTTACTTGGCTTCTTCAAGTTCCTCAGTGCGTGCGACGCCCTCAGACTCGTACTTAGTGCGCCAGAGTTGAGCCTCCGCGTTAGCCTTGGAGAGCTGTCTCTGGATCTCACTCTTTGCCTCGGACTCCTCCTCCAGTTGTTCTCGGAGAAGGTCCAGGTCGTGCTCAACATTGCGGAATTTGCCCAAAAGGGTGGCCCTTTCTCTCGCCTCCTCATCGGCCATTCTACGGGTGTCCTCAAGCTGGGTAGCAAGAGATACCTTGAGCTTGCTGAGCTGGCTCAACTGGCTCTCAGCCTCCTCCAACTGTCTGATCATGTCGTTGTTGTCAATGGCAAGGCGCTTCTTGGTCTGATCAACTTCATTTACCATCCTAGCCATCTCCTCGTATCGGCTCTGGAGCTCTCCAAGTTGGTGCTGGAGATGCTTTCCGAGTTTCTCCTGTCCGGCCTTCTCATTGGCAAGATGGTCCATCGCGGCACGGGAATCATTCAGCTCAGAGGCGACAGTGCTCCTGTCCTTCTCAGCCTTCGCCTTCATCTTGTTCAGGTTATCGATTTGTTCCGCCATCTCGGCAACAGCGTCATTATGCTTCTTCCTCAAGCTGGCCATGGCACTCTCGTGCTGTACGTTGGCCTCCTCAAGCTCCCTCCTCAGCTTGGCGAGCTCAGACTCACGCTTCTTGTTCAGCTCGATTTGTCCGCTAGTGGCGCTTCCAGCTTCCTCCAGTCGGCTGCCGAGCTCTTCAAGCTCACGAGCAAGGTCTGTCCTCTGCTTCTCAGCCTTCGCCCTGGCCTGCCTTTCAGCTTCGAGTTCTTCATCAAGCTCTTCAATCCTGGCCTGGAGCTCCTTGATCTGCTTCTGGAGTCTAGAAATAAGACCCTGCTCCTCCTCGAGCTTAGCGGTGAGGGAAGCGACTTCCTTATCTTTCCTCTGGATGGTCTGCTCCAGCTCCTTCTTGTTCCTTTCGAGGTCGGCGACGGCTTCCTGGCAAAGTTTGAGATCTCCCTCGACCTTCCTCTTCGACTTCTCAATATCTCCCCTGAGCTTCTTCTCCCTCTCAAGAGAGTCCTCGAGCTCGTCCAAGCTCCTCTCCAACTTGGCCTTAACCTTGTTCAGTCCATTCACCTTATCTTCAAGGGCCTGCACATCCTCAGCTCCCTTCTGGGCTCCCTCCTGGACAGACTTCTTTTCCTTCTGGAGCTTAGCAATGAGCTCCTCCTGGTGGGCCAGCTCTTCGTTCAAGTTCTTAATTTGAGCTTCCTTCGCGGACTTGTCTCCCTCAGTCTTCTCGAGGTTCTTTCCGAGCTCCTCAATTTCCTTCTTCAGCTGACTCATCTCATTCATGATCTTCCTCTGGCTTTGACCCAACTGGTTCCTCTGTTCTTCCTCCTGGCTCAACCTGTTCTGGAGGTCGTTCAACTGCTTGTCCAGCTCATTCTTCTGGGATGTAATCTTCTGGTGACGCTCCATGAAGTTTCCAGCGGCAGCCTTCTCCTCCTCCAACTCCTTAATCAGCTTATCCTTCTGGTGAACAGTCTGTTTGTAGGCCTTTTCCTTCTCAGCGCGAACTGCAGATTCAACTGCGAGCGCCTCCTCAGACTTCTTAATGCGCTCTTCGTGCTTCTTGATCTCATCCTCAACCTGGGTGACCTTAAGAGTAGGCTTAATGAGCTTCCAGAATGACCACCATGGCCAAACTCGGAGCTTCATGTAGCTCTTCAAGTTGCGCTGGACAATTTCCAGGGCTTGGCGTTGGTCGTGCAGCTTCTTGTACCTCTTTGTAGTAAGGAACTTCCTAATAGCAGCCTGCAGCCAGGTGATAATCTTTCCAAGCTTGTCGTCACGAATTTCCTCCATCTCTCCGAGCACACCAGCACGGAAGAAGACCTTAGTGTGACCGACTCGGTACTTGTCAGCGTTCAGCCCAATGTGCTCGAAGCAAGCAACCGCCGACTTCTTGTCTTCCTTTTCCGCAGCCATTTGCGCAGAGGCGAGGATAGCGTAACGGTACTTGAAGTCGGGGTAGGCCATCCTGTTGGGGAAGCCCTTTCGGCAAATACGGATACCTTCAAGCACACCATTACATGTGAGCTGATGCATTACAAGAGCGGCATCAACAAGACCGGGTGTCTTCGTCTCGTTGGGCACAATGCAACGGATAAAGTGAGGGTGAGTGGCCTTCAAGGTGGTCATCAAGTTGTTCAGCTGGTCCTGTATTAATTTAACATAATTACCCCTTCAATTAGAGCCACCCTAAAATAAAAGGAAAAAGCTCCTCCAACATGCTAGATATAAGGTGCACACTAAAAAGGACAAGAAAAAAAGGCTTATCATTCCGTACTCAATTAAACTCAGCAGGGAGTTGGAGTGGGTGTGGTTGAGCGGTGGTCATGCGGTGGTAAGAGTAGTAAAAGAGAGAGAGAAGTCAAGAGCAGTGTTTTTTTTCTAATTTTCTAACAAATTTGTGTAAAATAAGGGCTATAATGGTTTTTACGATGGATGGAGTTTTGATACAGTAAACAAAATAAATTTGCAATCGGGCACAATCCAGTCTTCAGGGCAGTATGGAAAAGGGTAACTGCTACTAATTAACTGTTGGCAACCGGGATAGTACATTAAAAGTATAAAAATGGTTTGCAGTAGGTGGTGGTATAAATATAACAATAAAGGTGGCACTCGAGGTGGAATAATCTAGAAAACAATTGGGATAGAAATTTATCAAAATTAAAACTGATCACTATAGTATGACCGTGGTAAAAAAGTAAAAAACGGTTGATCTGGGGTAACACGAGAGAAAAAATATAATTATTTTGTATTAACCCTGTAGGAAGAGGACACAGTTTTGAAGCCACCAGACTTCTTACCACCACCGCCTATAGTTGACAAGAAGGTGAAGAAAACGAATTAAGATCATTTCTCCGTTTTTTTTGTAATTTTCAATTTTTTGCAATATTATTTGATTTAGTGAATTGGTAGATTTTTGAAAAAAAAATATTTTATCCTGTTTTTCTGGCTTGGCATTTTGCATTTTTGCTAATTTTGCTCGAGTTGTCCGTCTGTGAAAGTGGGTGGGTACGATGAGTACTGCACTTTCTCATTTAGCCCGTAAATCATTTTGTCTCACCTTTCATTTCCTCGTCTTCGTATTTGTTCCCCATAATGGGAATTTTTTTGGAAGGAAAAAGTAAAGAAAATTCATTGTAAAAATAATTTAAAGTTCAACTTTTTGAAAAAAGATATTTTGGACTTTTAGAGGAAGACTCCATTTATCTGACTTGCACTACTGAATAACGCACTGACGAATGGGGGAAGTGGAGTTTTTGCAGAGACAACATCAGAGACGAGAATATTTACAAGAGAGGACGAGACAGCCGAAAAATTAGACATGAATTACTCGGACATTTTACAGTGACAGTCCGCAGAAAATATAATGAAAGTGGACAACATTTACACTTTGAAGACGATGAACATAAAAAATATGAGTTGACAGTGGTGGAAACACAGCTACTTCCGGTTGGAAGAAAGTCTCACCTTTAGCGGCACCAGCGTCAGCAGACTGGCCAGGATGGTCAGCGTACAGAAGGTGGACAAGGGTGTTACCACCCTTCTTCCATTGGTCGACAACGGTGTCGTTCAACGGATCCTTGTTCTTGTCGAGCCATCCAGTGATGTTGTAGGAGACAGTACCGGCGTAATGGGCAATGGCGAAGTGGCCATCCTTGAATCCGGGCTTGGCTGGCTTGGGCTTCTGGAAGCAGTTGGTCTTGCCCAAGTGGTTACCCTTCAGCTTATCAATGAAGGTTTGATCAGTAGCCTTGGGGAACATAGACTCTTCCTCAAGAATGGAGAAGATACCCATGGGCTTCTCGAACAGCTCGATACAGGCCTGCAAGTCCATACCGAAATCCTCAAAGATCCAGTCAAGACCTTCCTTCTTGTACTCCTCCTGCTCGAGTACGAACATGTGATGGTTAAAGAACTGCTGGAGTTTCTCGTTGGTGAAGTTGATGCAAATCTGGTCGAAACCGTTTTCCTCGAAAATCTCGAATCCGGCGATATCCAGCACACCGGAGAAAGACTGTCGCTTTTGTTTCGTGTCGAGGGTGTCGTTACACTTCCTAACGAGGAACTTGAAGAGACGATCGAAAATGGATTTGGCCATAGCACCCACTTGGTATGAGCATTGGTTGGAGTTCTGGCCCTTGGTGACGAACTCGGTACCGACCTTGATCCTGGGCTTGGTAATGTTGAAGTACATCAGCTCACCCTCAACACCAAGCAGCTTGGCGGCGGCTTCACCCTCTTCGGTCTCATCTTGCATGGCCTGCTCATCACGACCCTTCTGGGCAAACTTCATCTCACCCATGTGCATGACAGCGGCGGTAACTTTGTAGATGTTTTCACGCTCCTCGTTGCTGAAGTTCAGGATTTCGAAAGCCTCATGGGTGGCATCGAACTCCTCAGCGTCGTCAATTCCTGGAATGGTAGTTTTACCCTGGGAGACGAAATGATACTTGTAGACGTCATCACCCAACAAGCACATAGCCCTCACTCCCTTGGTCTCAGAGGACTTGGACATGAGCTGATAGAAGATGTGGTAGCAACGCTCCAGGGACATTTGGGAGACGACACGGGCCTTCTCCAGCAGATCTTTTAGTAAAAAACAAAAAAAATTTCACAATGCGGTTTCATCCTGTCAACTTATCCAGATTTACAACTTTATAGAAGATTCTTACAGGACTCAATATCTGCACCGGCGAGCTTGCCAGATGGACCGAAGTGAATACGGATGAATTTACCCTGTCAATTTTAATAAAAATAATATTAGTTCAGAAAATAATATTTTATTTAATTAAATTTTTAGCTAAAGTTGGCTTCAAGTTGACTTACGAAACGGGAGGAGTTATCATTACGGGTGGTCTTGGCGTTACCAAAGGACTCCAGTACAGGGTTAGTCTGCACAATTTGGTCCTCAAGGGATACCTGCATTATTCAAAAATCAAGAAAGTTTTAATTTGCAATTCTTTCGTAACGTACATTTATCGACAAATAATATAAATACGCACTTCACAGATCACATACTGACTTATTCGCAATACAGAAAATTTACAAAACGTAACATTAGATTAATCAGACCCAGACCCAGACCATACATAAATAGGGTTAATAAAAACACACACTAGTGTCAGTAGTACCTTGAAATCCCATTTCTGGAAAATTTTAATCATCAATAATGTGAATGAGATAATTTCATTGAGTCAAGTTCTCATTATTTAATTAATATTTTAGATGTTTGATTAGTTTTTTATTAATTATGATACCGGTTCCGGTTCGACTTCTCCTCCATCTGCACCTTCCTTAAAACAATTGAATTTTCCTCACTATTAGTTCTGTTTAGTTCTGTAAAGTTCAACGCTTGCAAAATCATTAAAACGCAAATCAGCGCACTCTCAGTAAAAAAGCTCATTTTTTAGTGCAAAGTAAATTTTGTAATTGTGCACAATTAGCACCATTATATTAATTAGTTATTATAACTAAAACTGAAGTCATTTTTAGCAGCATCTTCATTTAAAAGTAAAGTCAGCACCTTCTTGGTATCTTCACTCTTTCCGGTACCACCGACGTTGGCGAAGTAGGCAATAACTTTCTTCGTGTTCTCTGTCTTTCCGGCACCAGACTCTCCGCTGCACACACATAAAAACATTTTTGCATTACAATCTCACATTACATTCTACAAGAAAAAGAAATTTTCCTTTACAAATTTCTAGTTAAGCATTTCTTATAAGTGCAATGCCCACTCACGTAATAAGAATGGACTGGTTCTCGTGCTCTGCCAAAAAAAAACAAAAAAATATATTTATATATTTATACCTCCATCAAACCATATTTTTTACGCATATTATTATTCATTATCTATTTGCTAAATTGCACGTAAAAGTCAATAATCCTCATCGCCATTCAAATTTTCTTAAAATATAATATCCCGATGGTGTCCTTTCCCTTTCATAAAAAAACATTCATTCAGAGTGATTCGTCGGGGCTATGCTAATTATCGTTATCATTTCATACACACATCAAAATATTATTATGTGTTCCTCTAGCTCTGTGAAAATTTGGGAGTGCGGCTACCACCGCAAATTTATTTTATTTGAGAGTTCGAGTCTAGCCTGAATAAAATCCTGCCTTGGTGCTCTGCCAAAATTTCATCTTTCTATTACAGCAATTGATACGGGAGCGGAAATAGACTCGTCACCACGGCATAGCTATCCCTGCGCTTCTTCAAAAAGAGAATAGGAAAGCGCTGCTCGCCGTACCTCACATCCTCTTTTAAAACACACATTTTGTTTTAATCTGCTAAAAGCTAAAACTACTATGAAAGACAATACTTTCCTCGAGTAGGAAACGGGAGACAAAAACGTGGAGGAATTCTCTATTTTTCCTTCCCTTCTCCCAATCTATTTTTGGAACTGATCAAGCCACAATGGAAAACAGAAATTTTTAAAGGGGGAAGATGATCAACACTGAATAAAAAGGATTTTTATAGTGGCTTGTGCCCTAGTATGCCTAAATATGGGATGGCATGGCATGGCTTTTTCGTTTTTGAGCTGCGATCTGAAGGGAGCTGTACAATTTATGAACCCACCTTGGATCATGTTTTGGAAGGCGCCCTCAGCAATAGCGAACACATGAGGGGGGACTTCATTCCTCCTCTTTCCGGTGTAAATTCTCATCGCCCTGTTGGTGTAAATGGGGTAACGCTTGTATGGGTTGATAGCGATACAGAAGAGACCGGAGTATGTCTGGAAAAAATATTATAGTCTCATATAATATAATAAACTCATCTTTTTCAACTCTTTCCAGCAAATTATAATATTTTTGCGAAAGGTTCCAGGATATGAAAATGCGGTATGCGCATATATCTCGCATTAAAAAAATTTCTCTGTGTAAAATTGTCGCGACGATATTGAGATGGGAATGGGGATAACACATTAAAAAAAGAGCTAGTTATTACTGCTGCTGTGAGAGAAGAGGAAAGCTGGGAGCTTGCTCGGGGATGAGCTCATAGCTCCCGTATGTAAAAATAGAACTGAGCTGGCAGCATACCGGCAAATGGAAAGGAATGAAAAGAGGATGTGAAAGATTGGAAAGGATTTTTATTCTAGAATTTTTTATGTTATCCTTTCGAAAATTGATTCTTGAAGTGGGGAAATAGAAAAGGAAAAAAAGGAGAAGGATAATAGGTATGTGGTCATAAACATTATGGTCATTGGTCACTTACGTAGATAAGCTTAGCGTAGTACCGCTGCCTCAAGTTGTGGAGGACAGAGGGATCATTCAAGAAGGTTAAGTTGGACATGTCCTCGGCTTTTTCATACTTAGGAGGGTTGACCTGGTTTACTTGATCCTTCTTGAAGTTTTTGCTCTGTTTAAGTATAATCAAAGTGGATTAGCTCATTAGCAATTTTAGGTATATCATCAGAGAAAGTTAATTATTATATGAAGTTAGTTTGCTCAGTGGTTTACAAAATAATATCGCGGGACAAAAAATTAGTTATTAATTTTGCATTCATTTTTGTTGTGGCATTTGAGCTGGATTTTTTAAAGTAATATATTTTGACGTACATCACCAGTGGGTAACTTGACGATAACGAGATCTCCCTTGGTTCCTTCGATCTCACCCTGGACAAAGCCCTCCTTCTCATCAGGGACCCAGCAAGCCTTCTTCGCGTCGTAAGGCTTGGACTGGTCCTGCCTCCTCATTTCCATTGAAATGAAGAGGAACTCGGTGGGATCGGGCTCCTCACCCGCTTTAAATTTTTGCTCAATAACCATTGTGCCGGCGCTCCCTTCGGTCTGCTATTCCCTTTTCAAAAATAAAACTAAAAATACTGACGAGTCTGTTCGATGTTCCTCGGAATGAATAAGGAGACCCTCCTCACTCTTCTACTTAAAAGGGAAATGAACAGCCCTTGAGCTTTCCTGTAAACAGAAATCACAAAAAGAAATTCAAAAAATATTACGTCAGCTTATTCTCTTCCTCTTCTTCCTCCGGTTATACTATGAAATTGTTTATGGTGAAGAAATCCAGCTTATTGTTTGGAAAAAAACTGATCACAAAACAGAAAAAAACTTTTTTTCTCCTTCTTGGAAAAATCCAGGTTTCTGGAGAAATCAAATGGAATGAACAAATTTCTTCCAATGGAAAACTTAAGCTGGGCTCCTTACAAATTCATTTCCAATATAAAAAGCAAAATGACGCACGGGGAGAGCGAACTTACGGGTCGAAAGCTGTTCTGCGAGGTTGGGTTCGGTTTCCAGGTTTACTTATAACATTTGGCAGGGGTCGACTCTTGTCGGGTGATTTTGGTTGAATTTTTTAACTGTCTGCCCTATTAGAATTGTACAATACTCAAGACTTGAACTGGATATGAGAAGTCTGGTTCGGAAAGTAGCATAATTTTTTGCTCGGGATTCGGTGCTTCTCGAGCAGCTTTAGCAGCCAGCCTCATCTTCATCCGCTCCACATTCATAGGCATTTGTTTGGTGAGGTGGTGTGGAGCCGGAAAATGGTTGCCGTTGCAGTTTCCCATTCTGCCATATAATAAAATGCACTCTAGATAGTCTAGATTTCCGTTTCCCCCATCTTAACTAGCCAAGCTTTAAAATATTTTCATCGGATACAATGAATTGGGGGCGACTACCGACTGTAGCTTTACAGAACAGCTTTAAATCTTGGTGCGGAGAGCACACATCCTTGAAATACATCGCGAATTAAAATCTTACATTACATTATGGCAATGACACGCTCAAAAAATATTTTTTTTTGGAAAGGAAGCTCAAAACTCTCAAGTGGCAAAATAGAAAAAGACTAAAAGACTTTAGGGAGACCACCTCATTCCTACTAAATTGATATTATGCATGGCTCATTCACTTGCTTACGAAGCCTGCAGAAAAAAATTATTTTTTTTTCTCAACTGTTGCTTCTCTCGGGAATGTGCTGGTGAGAGGAGTAGCAGGCAGCAGGCAGCAGGCAGCAGGTTTGTACGATTTTCGTCAGAGCTTCTGAAACTCGAGGATGCAGTTTTCTTGTGGTAGGAAAAGAGTCAGAGTCAGAGGAATAGATTTTTCGGTTGAGAATTAAAGAGAAAAAAAAATATTTGAAAAGTCAGCATAGCATCATCATAGCAAAGCCAAAGCGTCCTCCTGTTTCGTCGGTCGTCGTCTCATCACTCTTTTCCCTTTGAATGCAGATGTAGTGCAAAGATAAACAGAAAAAATTAAGCTGGCTTTGGTATGCCTACGGTATATTTCCGTCTGATTTTTTTCCTCTTCCAACTAATATAAAATCTAAATTTATACCAAAAGAATCTTACTTTCGATAGAGAATGGTGTGATAAAATTAAGCTGGCTTTGGTATGCCTACGGTATATTTCCGTCTGATTTTTTTCCTCTTCCAACTAATATAAAATCTAAATTTATACCAAAAGAATCTTACTTTCGATAGAGAATTGTGTGATTTCACCGATTGGGCTATCGATTTTTATTGACTGATTGCTGATTCATTTCCAAGAATAGTGGAAATTTTTTTTTAAAAAAAAATAAGGATCGGAATTAAAAGGAGGATTCACGGCAGTACTTTGCTAGTGAGAAATCGAAGGGCATTAATTTTTGAAGTCAGACACAGGACAAGCGCTATTTAGATGGCCAGGGTAGCAGCTTCCATTTTGGGACTTGACACAAGGGATATTGTCTTCATTTCGCCGCGGATGCTTTAAAACCGAGACATAAGAGCTTATTCTTGTTCCTCATTCTCTTCACTGTTCACACTCCACCTGGAAGTGTGCCAGAGGAGAATTGAGATTCCATTCTATTCTCATCCGTTCATCCTCCAACCCAATTATTTCCTTGCTTTCTTTATTTCCAACTAACACTGTACTCCGATTTTTGTTTGAGCTTTGGAGCATGATGCAAAAAATAGCTTTGCTCTTAGCATTCGGCTTCACTAAGCATTATATTATCTTCATCTCACTGAAAAGGTAACGGGAACTCGGTGCTGAGCTAATGCTAATGCTGACGCTGACTCAAGTGTGAAGTGCAGCGCCAGTTTAGTCTTGAAATCGGAAGGGAAAAGGAAAATAAATCTTTTTTTATTTTTATACAAAAACACCCTCCACAAAATAAAGTCTAATAGTAGGAAAGGCTGAGCTTGAAGTGTCTCATTTATGAAGAAAAATTGGGAAAACATATTTTCCCGTTTGTATCCCCCCGAAAACAGGAGTAAACGAGAAGCTAAAACTCACTCACATTCAGTGGACCGAGCTTTTGCAAAATGAAGTGGTGATGACGCGACCGTGAGTGACTACTCGCTGAAAAATTAAAAAAGATGTAATTGCGCTTGTACCAAAAAAGACAATGAAAATTAGAGATGGACCCAGAAGCGAGAAAAAACACAATTTTTTTTTACTCTGCACACAGTGGCAGTGACCTGAGAACGACTAAAACAATTTTTTTTCTAGAGATAGGAAAAAAATCGTAACTTGTAAATAGCTTGCAGGATCACACACGGCCACACTCCCAAAGCTCTTTTACTCACAAGAGTTTGCTTTCAGCAAAACCGGTATTTCTTTATCCAAAAATGCTGAATTCACATTCAGGAAAAAACGAATGCTCCTGCTTCATTGCATCTTTTTTCTGCTGGTAGATCAGGACATCAGGAGATCTTATAGGGAAGGCAGGGTAAAAGGAGAGTAAAAATCTTAATCAAGAATTTTGTAAGCGCACCGCACATAAGATACTTTTAATGATGGTAATCATCAAATAAAAAAGTTAAGCAGGGAAGAGTAAACAATAACAGTAGCAAAAGAGGAGAAACGAAATTATTTTTCGGATTCTCTTCATTTGAGATTTGAGACGTGTTTCAATGTAATTAAGGGAGGCGGAGTGTAATGAAATATAAAAAATATACCTAGAAAATATCCCATCAGTATGAGATGCTAATCATATCATGGGCAAGAACCAGGTTTTAAAAAAAATGAAAGGCAAAACACCAGAAGATGACCAAGTACAATGAACTCTGACTTCGAAATGGAAAGTCTGTGAATTTTTTTTGACTTGGATGGGATGGGGGAACGGTTCAAAGTTACTTTTTTTACATTCGGGTACTGTTACCGTACAGCAAAAATTTATTTGAGCAGGTAGACCAAAATGCAAAGATAAGCAGAAAAAAGGCTGTAAAGTTGGGGCTAGGGGAAGAAAGTGGCCAGGTAGGTATAGGGTGATGATGTAGGAAAAGAGTGCAATGAAATTTTCGCAGATGATGATGCCCTTTTCTCGTGTATGACCAGTTTTTTATTCTGTAAAAAAATATCGGGAGAAAAATGTTAACAACAATGAAATAGGGGGTTGATGAGAAGGTGAAGAGCACTTTCATTTCATTCTTCTTTTCAAGTTGCTCAGGATCACAGCTCAGTTATCGTGGCTCTATAGTTTGCTCAATTTTAGGATGTACACCAGAACGGTCTTCGTAAGAAAATAAATACTTTTGCAAAATAAAATATCATAATTAAGTAAACTTATTTAAAGAAAAAGGGCGTAATTTTTTAAAAATAATTATTTTGTGTATTATTTGGAATTTAGGGACTGCTGGTGGCTGCTAGCGTATGTCTCGTTGGAGTCTACGCTCAAGGCTACTGGAGTTCGGGGGAGCAGGAGTCCATTAGTGAAGGGGACGCTCCTCTCTACCAAACCATTTATCAATTAGTGCCTGTTGGCTCCTCGGAGGTTGCTTCAGGAGAAGGACGTGGCGTTGCTCTCTCGCCGTACGTTCCCCTCAGTAGTGACTACTACCTGGAGAGGGCAAGAGGAGGCAAGCGTGGCAAAAAGAAGAAGAAGAAGAAGAAGGGCAAGAAGGGAAAGAAGAAGGCTGGATGGAATCCAGTTGTAGTTAGCACTCACGGAGTTCGCGTTGGATGGAAGGGATGGATTCCCCCAGTTCACGGAAAGGGATGGTAAGTCTTCAAACATATAAAGCAAGGGATAACATGTGAGGGGATGAAAACAGAAACTTTAAATACAACTCTCATTGCATTTCCAGGGGTTGGGTCGGCTGGAAAAAGGGACACTTCAAATTCGTCGACTACGGTCCAGCTTGGGGCAAACCAGGAAGGCCACACTTCCCCGAGCCAGGCCCACCTGTCATCATCAAGCACCACCCGATCCACGTTGCTCACCACGGATGGTAAAATAACAACCGAAGAGCTAGGCCTTTTTTTACATTAGTAAATGCAATTCATTGTATTCAGCCTAAAGGGGTAATTTGCATTTGAAGATCACTTGTGTCAAGTGTGACATTACAAAACACATCCATTTAAAAAATGGAGTTTTTTTACAAAAGAATATTTTAAATTGCCAAAAAGGTATACAAAAATTTGAAAGTTTGAAGCAAAATTTTGTACAACAAAAACAGTGAGTTCAGTAAAGAAGTGAAAAATCCTTTTATAAAAGAAAGAAAAAAGTTTTCTTCCTGTAAAAACACATTAATTTTACTAGAAAGGAAAAGGCAACAAAGCTTATTCACCTCTCCATAAGAAAGGTCATTTGCATTATCCATTATTTTCTACTGCTTCCGACATTTCAAGCCCATTGCAAAAAAAATATTTTGACGAAAAAAGGATTAAAACTTGTTTTCAGAAGCTTTCAACGGCTAAAGTAATGATTTGCATGGGCAGTAGTGGAGAGAACACTTTGCAGAAAAAGACCGGTTTAGGAAGATGCATATTTTACACATTGTTTGATGCGGACCAGGAATTTTACGATACAAAACAGGCTAATTCTCACACACTTTTTCGTAATCGATCATAGAACAAGTGTTAAAATCTACTTGGAAGAGCTCTCTCCAATTGCGATTAGCATTATTCCGACTGGAGAAATGAGCTGACTTTTGACTTTGAACGGAACGGCGCCCACAAATCTACCTCGCTTTGGCATGCTCTTCCATTAGCCTCAGATTTGGCGACCTTTCATCAGTTGCTACGCATTGTTTTACTTCAAAATTGCAACTTTCCTTTGATTGAATATGATTTTATAATATTCACCAGAATGGGAAATTACGCATTATACGCCATTCTGCATTCTGCTGCATATTTCTGGAAAATATTTTACCTGCAAATCATGAAAAATATATGAGCATAATGAAAAAATTAAGAATGGATTTTGTCATCTGCAAAACGGTTTGCTTAATTTTCTTCCTTGTCGTAATTCACAACGGTTTGGGGGGAAATTTGATGGAACCATTACCATGTCATACCTCTCACGATACAGCTAACTTGGCGGATTCTGCTCAAGTGATTGAATTCGACAATAAATTTCAGGAACTTTATGCACTACTGAATAAAGAAGCAGAGTACGACGAGCCGTGCAATGTTTCTCTACCAAATGAAGATGGGTAAGCAAGCTACAAAAATAATGTCAATTCATTTAACAAATTGTTATGAAATTAAGTCTGTATTTTTGGTTTTAATGTAGAAGAGACATAGAAATAATTCCCGCACTGGAACGCTTGGAGCAGCACCGAGAAAATTATCAGCGTGGTCTTTGGGGCTACTGCGCCAAGGAAGGAGCCGCAGAGCTACTAAAAAATATCCAGATATTTATTAAAAGAATAAACCGCGATACAATGGATGGCTCAAAGATTACAATCTGCAATCGGGAAAAGCTGCTGGAATGCCACTCAAAGTTCAACCGGTGAGCAGAGCTACTAAAAAATATCCAGATATTTATTAAAAGAATAAACCGCGATACAATGGATGGCTCAAAGATTACAATCTGCAATCGGGAAAAGCTGCTGGAATGCCACTCAAAGTTCAATCGGTGCAGGTGTCTAGTTAGCAGTCGAAATTTTCGTACTATTGCTGCCGACTGGTATAATAATACCGAAGAGTCACTTATCGACCCAAGAAGGGATCTTATAAAAAGCCAATGCATCCTCACTAAAGGAAGTGACTGCCCAGTCAACTCCCGCTTTTTTTGTATACCTGGCACAAACTGCTATATTCAAGAATACTAAGAAACCGTGCGTGAGCCAAAATTTTTGGACAGATAAGGCGGGTCCAGATAAAGTGGATAGCTGGAATCGAGTAGAAGGTCGACACACTCTACGGGGAAGTGCTGCCCTTAGTACTGGCGCTCCAAATGTGAAGGAAAGAGCTGGCAGTGACACTGATAATTTGAAGGAAAGTGCTCCTGCTGAAAATAATGAGGAAACCACTGACTCTACTGCAACTGAGGTGACTCCAACTAATACAGGAAAATACACAATTTTGATGCACGACTATCCAAGCTACCACTGCTATTGTGTTGGATTCGAGGGAAAGTCTTTCTCAGCGAATTCTGCTAGTACCCTTAATGACCTTTCTAGGCTATCGGTGGATTATTGTACTTGCCATAAGCATCTTCATTTAACTTAAAATTGGAATTTAGCGGTCGAAATATATTTATTGCAGTTTGTATTACATTGAAAATTGTTGCATAATTCGAATAAGATTTTTGAAAAGTGAATTGATATGGAGGAGCTAACTTTAAAGTGGAAATTTTTGTGGAGTCAATTCAATTTCATACTCTATTGCCTTCTCACATGTGATAGTGATATGGTTGCATTTATTACTGCGTAGCAAGTTGCTTTCACTTCATAGTCTAAAAAAGTTTCCTTGTGCCCCTACGTCGGGAACAAGTTTCCGACAGCATTGCAGATACTTTTAGAAGGAAGTGAAAGGAGAAAAAATCGATAAATAAAGAAAGCTAGGTATGAAAAGGGTCCTCTACACAGAGCTACCAGTATGCCATGTTCTTATACATAACATGAAAATATTTTTTGTCATTTTTTTACTTTGGTATGTCCATCATGTAGTTGTAGATAGAGATGGAAGAAAGAGGGAGTACATTTCTGGAGTGCTTTCTCTACCACCGCCGCTTTAATTGCTTAATAAAACTGAATTTTTCAGTAATCTACTGAAATTCACATTTTCCGATATGCCTCAGTTCTGTACTGGTATGGAAGCTAGAGCAATAAGTTCGCTGAAAACATCGCCAATTTCCTGTACTTCAACAGAATTCAGGGAGCACTGTCACTGTCACCTCATGCACACGCTAACATAATAAGTAAGTTAAATCAACTTAAAATGAGCACAAATTTCTAAATTGGCTGGAAGTACTTAGCGTCCACTGCTTTAAAAATGGCTACGAGCTCTGAGGACGGCCCGGGCTCGAATATTGTCGAGTCCTGTAGCTGGGACTTAACAATGGGAGCTGCCAATCATATGATTGGAAAATTGTTTCTGAGTAAGTGCTTTCTATTTCTTTTTTATGTGAACTAATTTTGAAGGATGTCATTTCAGTTTTTGTACGTTTTTAAGGAACGACAAGCAGCTCCTCGCATGACACACCAGAGGCTATAGACCACGTGGGGATTATTGTATTCAACCGACTGTATGAGTATGGCCACAATGGAATAAAGAAGAGCAATGTGCGTCTCATTAAAATATATTCAATGGTTGATTTCCCGGCACAAAGTTCATCGCAAAATTCCTTTTTCGTGGCTTCTTTTCGTTAATTTTGGATTTAATAATTTGTGAATTTCTAGCTTTAAAAATTTCGTTGAAAAAAATTGTTATTGCAAATTGTGTCATGCTATTTAGCATGTCGCTCTTTTTTTAATAGATTCCCAGGAGTGGAGAAGATCCATCGCCCCAATATCCCGGATGTAAACTTAGGAAGAGGGAGTATGTGGGAAGAACTAATAGATCCAGGGAAGAGTTTATTGAATGGATTGTTAATGTAAAATACGGGGAATATCGGTGAGTAAATAAAGCTGTGTTAACTATTTAAAACTCGTATGAAATTACTAATAACGATTTCGATAATAAAAAGGGGAGGAAATTACGATATGATTCACCACAACTGCTTGGACTTTGCACGAGCGGCATGTGAATTTCTTCGGGTGGCACCAAACCCCAATTGGGAGAAGATTAGTAATTGGGCTAAAAATAAGTAAGTGTTAATCTTTTAGCAGAATGGCATTTTTAAAATTCTAGATTTCAAGACTAATTTTACTTTATGAACTGCCCTTTCAAAAAAAAAGTAAAAAGATAGCTGGACTATTTACCCGCACCAATCATCCTTGTTTAGCTGTCACTGCAAATGCCAGTGATGATGGAGAAATTGCAGGTCCTAGCAGCAGTCCCAATGGTCGCCGACGAAATCGCTCACTTGGACAAACTGGAAGATCAATGACAATTCCTGAAGAGTCTGTCTCATCCATTGATGAAGAGAACAATAGCAATAATGACCGTACACCGGAGTACTCAACTGTAGTAGCTAATTCCCCAAGAAGGAGAAGATTTTCTGTAAACTCGCATCTTTCAGTTAGTGGGCGGAGTCTGAGCCGATTCTCGTTCAGATCTAGATCCGCTTCTTTAGAAACATGTGAGTTTTCTTAAAATCTGAAGGAAAAAATAAATGATATTTGTCATATGAAAAATATTGTTCTTATAATTACAGTGCCACCAACATATGAAGAGGCAATTAAAATGCAAACGCAAAACATTCCTACCAGAAGGGACTCCATACAGTCTGCCGCACCTAGCTACGAAAGTTCCATCGCTATCTCTAATAATAAGAGTAACGGGAGAAATTAAAACCAAAGTTGCGAAAATATTACTAACACAGTTTTATTACAGAGATTTAGAGTTTAGCGTAAATGTCTTTATCAATGTGTAATTTTGGAAAAAACAACAAAAAATTTAACCTCAACACATTTAAGTCAGTATTAGCATAAGCAATATTACGTGATGATAAGAAAAAAATATTTAATTATTTAAAGATGAAGCATTTTGGTACTTTAAAAGGACTCTCTACCTTTTAACTTTGTATCCGAAAGCGCGAAATATCGAAATGTATTTGTTCGCAACGAATGATTACAACAATAATTTGGTGGAGGGATTCGATATATTAAAGTTATGGATTAGATAAACGGACGGAGACTACAAATTCAATTGATCCGATATCTATATACAATTTCTCTTTAAATTGTAGCAACTACGTTAACTAAAGTCTTTTAAAATAACTTGAGATTTACTTACTACTTAATAATACAATTGAGCTAACTAAAATTTATTACTAAAATTTGCAAAATTCAGCTACGATTAGGAGGCTATGCGCAAACAAGTTTAATGATGGCATTTTTAAGACGAATTAAAAAATTATCAATTATATCTAAAAAACGACGAGGTGCTTTCGACACAAAAATATTGCAAAAAATTTCACTGTTCAAAAATATTCTACATCAACAATTCAACAAATATGCAGAAAGCGTTGTATCTTAATATTGAAATTTTGAGCTGGTAAATATGAATTTGTACTGTACTTACAGTTATTAGCATTTTGAGAACAGGGGCAGTTTATAAGATGAGAGTCCTCCATTCCCGTTCTTTCTTCTTGATCTTGCATCATCGAATCTAGGAAGTGCGCTGTTGCTGTTGAACACTGGGAAGGCAAAAATAAAAATAACTATTGATAAGTAGCAGTCAACTTTCATACTTTATGTACTTGACTTCTCTCTGTATGTGAAACGCTTTATCGTAAATGTTTGTTACTGCTACGTGCCTATTTAACGTTTAACCTAACTGCGAAATTTAATAACTGCCCTAAAATTGATTTAGCATAGCTAAACTGATTGCGAGATGATGTATAAAAGAATTTTTTTGTTATTCAAGACTCTTGAATAACAAAAAAAATTTAATAAAATCAAAAAATAAGTAATATCTTCATGCTATTAAATATCTCGCTCCAGTCGAGACTCTAGAGTCATGAAGATATTACTTATTTTTTGATTTTATTAAATTAGGTATGCATGTATGACGCGACAAGTGTGAACAGGAGGATGTACCTAAAAATGGTTTATCCTATATTCCATTGTTTCCCTTTGCATTTACATTTACTAGTATTAATTTACAATCAATTTAAGTGCCATGTAATACCTCCAGAAATCGATTATACTTAATCAACCTATGTATTTCGAAATGTTTAGAGCAATTTTTTATTGAAAATAAATTGTTTCTAGATACCTGCATTTTCAGATCTCAAAAATTTGAGAAATCCATATAATTGCTGCTCAGGTACACACAGAGTACAGAAAATGTATTATTATTTCCAGCAGCAAAGAATAGTGCAAG
>JAHZND010001878.1:0-18508 GCA_027744115.1 Acrocyrtus sp. NNG-2020
GGTCCCTAGCCTGTTCACTTCCTGGAACATAACAAGCGTCCTTAGAGTACGCTGTAAAGCAGGTAGCCTTTACCGTGGAGAAACAGCCTCTCCATATGGATCCTGCAGTGTCAGATGTGACGCAATATCCCACGTTATCATCACAGTCCTTGGTTTCTTTACTTCCAGAATAGCAGCTGGCCCCATCACATGAGTAGCACTTTAGACCTGTGAAAAGAATACAAATAGGTTAGCAAATGGACTTTTATACTTTTAGTAAATTTTTAATTATAAAGTAGCATACGAGTTTATACACGAGAATGACTTTACGCATTTATGTAGTTCAGAAAAATAGAATAAAATTAGGAAATCGAAATACCATCACTAAAATTTGAAGTTATTCCAAGGACCAATAAAAGAACTATGATTATCGGCTGCTGACTTTGCTTGCAGTTTAATTTAGGTAACATAATTTTTAGTTTGTCTAAAACAAAAATGAAAAAGTCGTGTCCTTTCCATGGGCCAAGAGTACAAGAAAAATAATATCAGTTTCTAAACAATTTTGTTGCTGATCTGTAATGACAAGGTTTATACCAAAACAGAAACAAATAAAACGACATTGTAGGAAAGGTTCCAAATTTGCAGGACTGGTTGCCCTTTGCAATCCCGTCTCGAAAATTTTTTGATATTGTTGCTAAGGCCACTTGCCTCTTAACGAGACCCGACTGTGATTTTTGACACGACCATATATGAAAGTATCATTATTTTTCATTCGATTTTATCGAATGAGGTGTCAAATTGAAGCTAATTAAAGCACCTCTAGCCTCTAGGCGATTTTTTATCTTGTCTCAATTCTAAGTTTTAAGCTCCAAATATCTAGTTTCAAATGGGACTCATAGTTACTGTGAAATTTCAGTTCTCTGCAATAACACTCGTTAATAAGGTAAAACATTAGAGTTCAGAAAAAATATTAAAATAGCCCCGTGGTGCATTCATCAGCTTCAATTTGACACCTCATTCAATAAAATCGGGTGAAAATTAAGGACACTTTCATGTAGGTCTTTGTCACAAATACAAGCGATACCATCCAAGGCCACTCATGTGCCTATATTCTATGCCTTGAAACCCAGCTCGCACGAGCTATGTCATATTCCATGCTCATCTAACTATAAGTCCCATTCTGCAGCCCTGCAAGTCATGGGACTGGTCTTGCGTAGGAATAACTTGACCGATATGGCCCACCTTTCAAAAAATTAGCCATTTGATTTTATTAAATTCCGTATAATCAAATGTCTACTGCCAGCAGACTACTGGGGCAACCTGATACAAGTACGAGTTTTACCTAGCCGTTGTCAGGATGCTGATAAATGCATGCTGTGTACCGTGGCCGGACGGCTAAATTGAGACCGTCAACCACAAAAACTCATTTGCATACGACATACCTTCCCAGCTAAAATATTGTATGCAAATGAGTTTTTCACCACAGTCCAAAGTCCAAATTCTGGTTTTAGCTGGGAAGGTATGTCGTATGCAAATGAGTTTTTGTGGTTGACGGTCTCAACTTAGAGGTCCAGTAACGGTAGTGGCGTTCAAATGAAATCGTATACAATTTTATCTTGTCCGTTAGCGTGAGATTAGCATGATAAATGCTTTACGAAATAATTTTTTGGCCAGGGCACATGCAATTTTTCAAACATTTTCGTAATAAAGGCTGATTTTATCGGGTGGTTAGATGATTTACAAATGCTCACACGAGCTTACAAAATTCGTACCACTTGACCCCTCAGTTGTTAGTTGCGCACACATCACCCACAGACTTGGAGACTAGAATTACTGGACATGAGAAATGAGAATGTTTACCTTATCAAGCGAAATGATTTCGTTGATTGCAGTTTATGCAATTTCGTAAAACTTCATCTCTCTTGCAACCAAGCACTTGGGAATCACAGCAGAAGCGTCTTAAAAATCGTATAATAATCATGACAGCATAAAAACCACTTTTTAATACTCTAAACAATAGTTTTTATTATTATGGCCATCAGACCATCAATGTGGTGGTTTAATTTGCGACTACATCATGACTGGTAGTTTGGGCAGGCTCGTCAATTATTTTAATCTAGTCGTTAGTGGTAAAATGGACTGTGTTTTGCATGAAACTTTTTAAATTTTTCTAAATCAACCAAAAAGGTGAAGGAAATAGGCAATGCATAGAAACATGCACATTATAGGCATCTTCTGTTCTTGTTTGGCATGCACGCTGTAGTGCCCTCCTCGTCCTCACTCATCTAAAATATTATCTAGAAGAGGTAATCACTTTCTAGAAGTAAAAAAAACTAGCAAAAAATAATGACTTTTGATAATAATAAATACTGGGCACGACTTGGTCATCATCGTATAAGTCACTTCACCCCACCAGTACTTCTTCAAGTCGTTAGACGTGCCATAGAATTATTATGCAATTTAACAGAAATATTTAAAGCCAATTCTGATTTGAAAAATGTCCTTTTCAAGAAAAGCGCATCCTTCCATTCAACTCGCAGCCAGAAGAGAGCCTTCTTTTTCTTTACTCATATTTCCGAAAGAACCATTTCTGCCTTTTGCATTCTCACAGTAAGTGATTTGTTATGAAGTAAAAAAAGTGACAGCGGCAAAATGGATGAGGAAGTGCATTGATCAGCTACAAATAAAAGACAAGTTTTTATGACTGTAAGGCCCTCGGTCCCTCCTCTGCGTGCTGTATTTTTAGGGAACAAAAAAAATCTTCTAAAGTTGCATTCTGCAAATGCAACACAGAAAGAAAATAATGGTACATGACAAAAGAAATGAGTAGTATTATGTCATACCTTTTAGAAGCTGAAATTACTAAAGGAGCCAGCAAAAAATAGTTTGAAAAGGAAAGTAAAAATGTAATGATAACGTTTGCCGGTTGTTCGTGTCCGTTCATCCTGATTAGGTGGAAAGCCTTCGATCACTAGAGCTAATAAAAAATGTACCAATAGTTGAGAAAAGGTAAGGCAAAAGGTAATAACGGCCACACTTGCTGTGAAAAAAAACCTGCTGCTTTCTGGTTGAATGTACCTATATCAGATTATGTAAGGTGTGCACTGTGTGACGTGATCCTTTTGATTGCAAAGGTGTAGGGGCGATGGTGCATCATTTTAAAATAGCTTTGGAGACCTTCATCATCCATCACTTGTGAATAGTGCGACCTACCTCTAAGGGTAAAGAAGGAAAACAAGCTTAGATTGACTTTTTGATTGCGTACCCTGGCGCCTTCCTATGCTCCTTCATAGTTCTTCATGTACATAAATATAAAGGCAGAGGTGGATTGGGTTGGGATTTATAGTGATTTTCAAGCAATCTGGCTGAAATAATCCCCCCTAAATAAAATAGGTATAGATTTTTTGAAAACCTTCATAGTTCTTCATGTACATAAATATAAAGGCAGAGGTGGATTGGGTTGGGATTTATAGTGATTTTCAAGCAATCTGGCTGAAATAATCCCCCCTAAATAATATATAGATTTTTTGAAAAGTAGTCTCTTGACTTTTCTTATTAAATCTGTGCTTCTGCCATTGCGCATGTAAAAATGGGAAACGCAGAAGCTTAAAATAGGTATAATCTGTTTTTCCCTTTGGTATTTTTATGTATGCTTGACTAGATGTTCCTGGAAATTTTTATGCTGCTTGTGTAGATCTGAAGGTATAATCTGTTTTTCCCTTTGGTATTTTTATGTATGCTTGACTAGATGTTCCTGGAAATTTTTATGCTGCTTGTGTACATAGATCTGACAGGTATACATGACTTTTACTTATGGTCTTTACTTGATAGGATATGGAACTAGAAAAAGATGAATTGCGTCTTTCGGATACATCTCTAATTATGAGCTTTTAATCTTGTCAAAGGTGCTGCACTGCATTGCACAATATTTAACAATTTAGAATATTAACTCAAAGTTTTTTAAAAATATAAAAAACGCCAACAAGACCCCAGAGAAGATCACCGTGTTGGAGGTGGAGATGCGTCCAGCAGGATTGCACAAGTTAGTTACACAACCACAGACAGACGTTCCATTTCCAAAGACCTTTACATCATAACGTTCAAATTCCCATTTTGTTTTGCAATTTGCGGTATGTACAGACTTTTAGAGCTTCAAATGCTTTTTCGACTGCAACATCATCGCCATAATCTTCATAACAAGTTCCATCAAAGAGCTCAACAAAACACTGGGCAGTGTTCTTGTCGATACATCCTCGTGTCACAGAGGTAGGATTTCTGTCCAGAAAGCATCCTTCGCACATCTCCGTTTTTATTTCTCCAATAGGATCCAGTTTGCAACAGGGACTTGTGTTATCACCCTTACAGTCATAGCACGTGACGTCTTCATAAATAAATTCATTTAGTTAGAAACCACATTGTCTTTGCTATCAACTTGATTTAACTTATTTATAGATATAAAGATAGCGTATATGACTAAGCTACTTTTAATTGATGCTGGTCTAGGAGGAGGCACTTTGAAGCTGCTGTTGTTGCACATATCCCTGAAGCACACGCAAGTTCCTGTTTGGTCGGGGATAGGGTCCACTGTCCCGTTTCTTTTAATGCAGCTATTGATCTTCTCAGCCTGCTCACTTCCTGGAACATAACAGGCCTTACCAGAGTACGTTGCAATGCAGCCAGCCTTTACCGTGGAGAAACAGTCTCTCTTTATGGATCCCGCAGTGTCAGATGCAACGCAAGAGTCCATGTTTTCCTCACAGTCTTTGGTTTGATTATTTGCGTTATCGCAGCTTGCCCCATCACATGAGTAGCACTTTAGGCCTGTGCAAAGAATACAAATACATAAATTGACAAAAATTATAAAGTAGTATACGAGTTTATACGGGAATGAATTTACGCATTAATGTAGTGCAGAAAAATAGAATAAAATAGGAAATACCATCCCTAAATTTGAAGTTATTCCAAGTACCAACAAGAGAACTATGATTGTCTGTTGATGACTTTGCATGCGGTCCATCATGGTTCTACTAAAATGTAAAAGTTGTGACCACTCAATTTAGTGTTACTACAATGTATTGTCCATGCAATAAATTATCTCTGCAGAATTATTCCCTAAAATGAACCTTGTTGAAATAAGTATATCTATATTAATCCTACATACTTATATAAATACTGTAGCTAAAATAACTAATTATAAATAACGTGTTCTGTCTCTGTCCCAAATCGTTAAAGGAAAAAATTGTTGTTAAGTTGGGAATTATGCATGGTTTTTGAATTGTCTCTAATGGCTCTTAATATAATAGCTGTTAATTTACATGTAAATCATTTTGCTAAGAGCCAACTTTGATGTCACTGATGACCGTTGCCTCGATAAATGGAGAAATGTGAAGCAAACTTAGCTGAAAATCGTAATTTCCCCCTGATATCCTGATTCAGATTATGACATCCAATTTTCTCCCTGAAGTCCAGGTACCCCAAAAGCCTGTAAAAACTGTAGGTTGCTATGGGCTTTTTAAACAAATTTGCTTCTGGAGGGAAAATTTGGTCGCAGCTAAAAAAATAAATGTGATATTCGGATTCGGGACCGTAAAATTAGTAAATATTATAAATTTCAGCTCAATCGGGGCGAGGTAGCATTTCGCAAAGTAAGGCTGGATGCATCTGTATGTAATTCTATTTACCAAGGCAGTTTGGAAAAAGGGCAGTCCGACCCTGAAGGGCAGTTCGGAAACAGGGCAGTTCGCCTAGAGCCAAAATTTGGTCGCGGCTAAAAAAATAAATGTGATATTTGGATTCGGGACCGTAAAATTAGTTAATATTATAAATTTCAGCTCAATCGGGGCGAGGTAGCATTTCGCAAAGTAAGGCTGGATGCATCTGTATGTAATTCTATTTACCGTATTTCTTCCTCCATATTAATTTTTAACCGCTAATTTTTTAACCCATTCCAATCAACAGAGTACTGGGTTTCTTGAAATCTCGATGGACCAGATTTGTCACGTGATGAGTGTAATTTAATGCATGCATATGACATGTGAAAAGAAAAAGAAAGTTTGTTGTAAGTAATTTCTGGATCGTGAATTGGGTTTTCTGTATATAAGGACAACTGCATGAAGAACATATTGTTACCTGATACCAGCAAAGCTTTTACTGAAAACTGATAACTGTTATCTTTAATTGTATTATGTATCGACGCTGCGCTGCAAGGTTATCTGAGTGTATTCAAAATTTTGACATCACAATGGCTGGAATTCCTGATGATAGTGCACAAAATTAAATGGCGCATTTAAATTTGGAATTAATCCCGATCATTCCGAAAAAGCTGTAAAATAAACAAACTGTTTTTAAATTCGAAGAGCTACCTGTTAAAAATGGAAGTACAATTTATTTGGATTTCTTTTCTAATTAGTTCTTTTATAACATATAAAACGAATGGGGCAGAAGTACAGTCCTCCCTTGTTGATACGCTAGTGGCACATGGCCAGGCAAATGTATTAATTAGCTTTGTGGGAGGAAACAGTCACGCAATTCAGTCAACTGAGGCACGACCATTCAATTCCCGACAAGAAAGAATTGAGTTTTTATCCAAGTCCCTTAAAGCCAATGCGGAAAGTGTACAGCAAAATGTTCAGCGATGGTTGCACAAAAATAGTATAAAATACAAAAGCTTCTGGGTTTCGAATCAGATTTATGTAACAGGAGTAGACCAAAGGATAGTTAATTCTCTGTCCCACTTTCCTGAGATTCGAGAAATTCACAAGGAGATACAAATACCAATGCACGCTCCAGGGCTTTCAAACTGTTTCAGTGACTGTGAACGTCCAAACAATAACGTAGAATGGAATATTGCAATTATTCAAGCTGAAGAAGCGTGGCAGATTTCAAGTGGAGCTGGAGTTGTCGTCGGTAAGTTTACTGCGCTCATTGTTTCAAGTCAAGTTAAAGATCACTTCTCAAATTATTTTTCCTTATCTATATAGCAAACATAGATTCTGGAGTGCGCTATACGCACGAATCTCTTCGGCATAATTTTAGGGGAATCGAATATGGATGGTAATGTAGTAGGTCGCAAAATTACTTTCTTCGACTGAACTTTGGCATTTCGGCCGTACCTTTAGCAAACTCTATAACCAAGATAAGGTCAAAATATCCAAGTTCAGACAAAAGTAATTTTGTGAGCTAATATAAAGTTTAAGACTTATAATAATTGATTAAACAAATTCGATGAAATAAATTTGGTGAATGAATGCAGGTATAATCCTTACGAAAGGAACGAAATTCCCTTCGATGATGTAAGACATCGTAATGCTAAATTGAGAATTGAATACGATACGTAGGTACATACGTATTTTGAACTTTGTGTATACGTAATTGCGACTTATCTCCTTAAGGATGGTCATGGAACCCACACAATGGGAACCATAGTTGGAAGCAAGGGTATCGGGGTAGCTCCAAATGCAACGTGGATCACCTGTAGGGGATGCAATATCACTACGTGTACAGAAGCAAACTTGATTGAATGTGGGCAATGGATACTTTGTCCGACCAAATTCGATGGATCGTCACCTAACTGCTCCATGGTCCAATTGCTAACTTTAACGAAATTATATAAACATTTCTTTAGTTAGCTTAAACAGACATAGGTAACTATATCCTTTTTACAGGCACCTGCTGTTGTGTCAAATTCTTGGGGGATTGGAGTTGGCGACAGTTGGTATGAGGCTGTAACTGAAGCATGGGTTGCCGCTGGCATAATAAATATTTTTGCCTTGGGAAATTCGGGTAAATAAATGACAAAGTAAATTGTAACGAACTGGAGCAGTAGCATTCACAGTTTACTAATTGCAGGTCCCACTTGCGGGACAACAAATAGCCCAGGAGATTATGAAAGTGTCATTGGAGTAGGTGCTACAACTGTTGAGGACAGGTTGTACAACAGATCCAGCCTGGGACCAACTATTGATGGTCGGCTGAAACCTGGTTAGAACATGTACTGTTATCAACTACAAATGTACTATATTTTTAATTGAACTTACTATAAAATATTAAACTTAAAAGAGCTAACTGCCCCAGGAGAGAGCATTTTGTCTGCTGTTCCAGACTCCGACACAGCCTATATACTGAAAAGTGGAACGAGCATGGCCAGCCCTCATGTTGCAGGTAACTCTGTTGTTCGATTAGCACATAAATGCAATAGTGCAATTTTTTGTTGATTTTTACATAAATATTGTGAAGGAGTTGCAGCCCTTCTCCTTTCAATAACGCCAGACTTGACATTTGCGCAAGTGCGGGATGCCCTTACGGCTGGAGTTGATGTCGATGAACTCATTTTTCGAAATGAAAGCTGTGAGGGTAGAGCAGGTGCGTAGCCTTTTTTATTTTTATTTAATTTATTTCCGTATCAATAACAATTTTTAACAGATTCAGTACATTTCTGCCTAGAACGGTAATACGAGCAAAGTAAAATTAATCTCGTGATTTTTAAGTCACTCCAAGACAAAATAATTAGCACATGTAATCAGAAACACTCGTAAAACTTTCTATCATTTCAGACAACACGTTTCCCAACCATCACTTCGGCCACGGAAGAATAAATGCGCTGAAGGTTGTACAGATGGCAAGACTTATTACAACTTAAAGTATTACAAATTGTCGAAAGTGAAAAGTCGTTTCACTTCACTTACAAATAACTTACGCGCAGTAAGCCTCATTAACGTTTTGGCGCTGGCAGTAAATTTTAAATAGTAAAGTGAAAATGCACAATCCAAATTTTATTAATTTCCTCCTGCTTGACATTTGCTATGACTAGTAATACGTAAGAGTTCAGTTTTCACAGGGGGATTAGGTCTCACACGTTTGCATGCTTCCGAAATGAGAATCATTCTTACTATACAAGTGAGTTAATTTGCACAACTGATTATTTGATTAATATAATTTACTTGCTAGAGGATAAGGTACGCACTGTTGAAGTTGATCGCGCAGCGGCAGCTTGACTTAAAATTTCTACCTCGAAAACGTAAAATTTATAACCGTTTGGTCAACCGAGCATTCAACAAACTGAAGTCCATTCCTATTGCTGAGAGTCAATCATCCGTTACGCTACTTTATCACTTAATGTGTAGTAATTTAAGTATTTTTTAGTTTCGTTATTTTACATATTACTGGGCTATTTATTACAGAATTACAAGTACTTTTTAGGAGATTCACGCACGCTCAACTAGTCAAACGCAAACGCAGGGATTAATGTAACGTAACGTTAACAAGTACATAATCAATAACACAAGACAGGCAGCATTTATTACGTCATAATAATTGTGTAGTTAATTGACCAAAATAAACTTAAAGTACTTAAAATAATGGCAGTTATAATTACTATTGGAAAACTTTTAGCTCTTCTCCTTTCCTAATTAGATCCTCGATTTTGTCCAGCTCATCGTCAACTTCTTTGCCATCTCCTTTCGTGAGGGCATTTGCGTAGTTTGCGTAGAGGGTAGCTCGAGCTGTACAAAATTAAATAAAAGAATTTAGTACTGCAAATAAACAAAATATAGAATTGGAATAAGTATGAAGGACGGCTGTGCATTACCTTTAATTCTATTATGGCCGGGGTAGAACGCCATCGTAACTTGGTTCAGTGTTTTACAATAGTCCACCATTTTCTTCGCCCTCTCCACTCTTTGAGCAACATCCTTGATGGAGGGCACCGAGTTCATCATCCGTTTCACAATTTCCTGCCTAGTGTCAATCATCAGCCAGTGGTTGGGATGGAGCGTGATGTCCGCGTTCTCATCAAGGATTTTCTCTAAAGCCTCCTCTTCGGTGGCGTTCAGAAGTTGCTCTGTGATGGGAGTCTCCACAGGGACAACACACTCCCGGTAGGGAGCCTCGTTGCCGCATGCATTACACTTCCAAGCTGCATCAGATCCCTTGAGTGGATCTGTGGAAATCATGTATCCTTTCCCCTTTGGACATTTCGTGCATTTCACAGATCCATAAAATGTGCCCAACTCGGTCGGGTCGGAGCACCGGTTACAGGTGCAGGAGAAGTTGTAAATGTCCTGAAGATGAAATCGTCTCTCTACGTGAGGCCTAGTCACGTCAAGATACTGAGTTGTGATCGGTTCGCCAGCTTTAATTGGCACGGTGGCCCAAACTCTAATTGAAAAAGAGTTGTCGGGATTTTCCACTCGAATCCAACTAGTGTTTGGCACGCAGTCATGGGACATCATGCTTGCATTGTGAAACAATAGGGATGCCATCCTGTCATTTATAAGTGTTTTCATCCGTTGCAAATCAAGTCAGCGAGAGAGACATCCAAGATTCCGAACAGCCGGAGGAGGCAACAAAAAATAGACAATAAAATTTCCTCAGATGAGAATTGATTTATGTCACAGCGAGCAAAACCATTGCCGCATCTGCAGTGCATCAAGCATCCATCTTTCTCATTCCCGTTGGATGCTCATACCTACCACTCCAATCAACATTATTAATCGAGCTTGTATTTTTCATTGTTAAAATTAGTCTGACTAAAAAATGCTCCATCATGATAAAAAAATAGAAATTCAAGTACAGCGCTTGCAAAAAAAGGCTCTTCGGTTACTGCTCTGCTCACAGTCATCCTCAAATAGCTAAATGTAATTTGATAGGAATATATAGCGTTTCTGCTCATGTGGCATTTTGTTGGCTGCCTAACAATTTTTTTTTCATTCAATGGAATGTATTTTCTATTTTGAAAATGAATTAAATTCTAATTGCATTCGGTTTCTTCGTGTAATATATTTTTTACCTTGGTGTGGCCACAATGGAGAGACGATCCGTGGTGGCGAACGAGTTGATTGCAACGATTGCAGATATTTTTCCGACCGTCTCCTGGTCATACTGTTTCTGGTTGCAGCGCTTGTGTATGAACTCTGCCACGTCTTTGGGAGCTACCCACTTCTTTTTTCCTCCAGCCTGTGGCTCCAGTTTCAGGAGGAGCTCGTATTTCTTTGCGCTTGCTTGCATAAGCAGAAGACATCGGAGAATGGTGATGTTGTGATAATCTTGGGGATCGTTGGAAGGCTTGACTTGAGCATTTTTGAAAACTCTGCATTCAAATTTGTTGTGTTGTGCGGCCTTAAAATAGCAAGAAATGGTGTATTTTTACTATTGCGTGAAAATGCGTAAAAAAGTTTTATGGTATATCTGTAATTTGCTCAAATATGGCTTTTTAAAGTTATTCCCTGATTAGTGCAGTGTAGGATTACATTCAGTATTAAATTATCGTTTAAAGAACGCAATGTTACACAAATTGTATGAAATGTTTATATTTTAGTTTTTCAGTGTTATCTTGTACTGCAGCGTATGCAGCTGTCGCCGCTTTTCAAATTCATGGCGTAGCCCTCTCTTCTCCAATGCAATGCTAATAGGCGGAGGGACAAAATACAGCGAGCTGCACATTTTTGAACGAAGAAATTGCGTGGGACTCCCTCTTTCTACTTCTTGGGTTTGGACGGCGTTGGTGAGAAGTGAAGACGCCCATTTACAAGGTTCTCTTTGCAGATAATAATTTGCTAGTACAAACAGTGGAACACGGCCCAAGTCACTCATACAGACAAACAGAAAAGTGGCACGCTTTACGACTAATTTCGGAGTTTTATTCTCTTTCAACGCAATCACAGATTAGTCTGTCTCACGTTTCGCCGCTTTCCCAAGTGTTAACTAGAACTGAAATTGAACCTGACAGGTGGTATCCTCGCATATCATAACGGTTCTCGTTTTTGGAGGAAATGGCTGAATTGACATCAATCACTGTACAAGGTTTCAAGGCCTTTTTTACATTTCATGCACGAGACAAGCGTCATACAGTCATGCCATTTTTCGGGATTTGGAAACGCAATAAAGAGCTGCCGAACTGCAAGTACCTTTTTTTTAAAAAAATAAGTTGAGAAGTTGTACAAAGACTGACTGATACATTTTCAAGAAATACTTTGCGTTTCCTCAACCGGGAACATTTTGTTAGTGATAGTGACAGGAGCCCCCGCACGTAAAAACCCACTGCACTCCACAAAGGCACCCTGTCAATGATCGTAAATAAGGCTTTCTTGTGAGGAAGAAATGTTTCGAAAAGTGTCAAGAAGTAAATAAATTTCTCGAAATCTTGATGAAACTTGACATGACAAGCTTTTTATTTCAGAGAGAGTACGTTTATTTAAGGAGAAATACATGTCTGTCTGTCTTTTAAAAACATTACTCGTGGAACACTACGCATACATGACCCCGCGTCTTCAAAATCCCGGTAAGCAGCAAGTCCGTCACCGTCAGTCTGAGGTTGGTTAGTCATAATTTTTTGTATTCAAAGGGGGATTTCGACATAAACTTGCTCTTGTACAATATAAAATACGTGCTCATTTCATACGTAACTTTTTATGCTTGTAAGAATATTTACCCTAGAATTTAGCTCGTTTTCTGCAAGTTATTTGCAGCAGGGAAAGAGAGAGAGAGAAAATACCGAAAGGCATGAAAAAATACGTCACTGGTAATTTTCAACGTAGTGTCGTGGGTTGATTGAAGCGTGTGCCATTGTACAAGTGGAAAAAAAGAGAAAGAACTTTTTGCCTTTTTTACTTTCAATCCCACACCAATCTCGCAACTCATGACGATGCTCTCACTTCTATTTCCACTTCTTCTTTGTTCCACAAAAGCAGCGTGGAAGGAAACTGCTTGCCTGCCTCCGATAAAAAGTGAAGTGGAGAAGGAAAGAGGTAAAAGATGGGACTTTCCATTTCTTACTCGCTGTAAAAAAACTATTTTTGACGTGTCGTCTTCACCCGAAAAATTTAAGATGATTGTATGTAATTTGTTACTCTGCGAAGTAGAATCGGTTGTCATATTTTTTTAAAAGTTAAAAAAGAGCAAAAAAATGTTCTGTGAAATGTTCTTGGGGTATAAAAGAACTCTGGGAGTTTTTTTTTCTCGAGAAGGGTAAGTGGGAGTACAAAAATGAAATGTTCAATAAAAAAACATGCGAAAAGAAGAAAGTAGTAAAATCACGTAAGTCAGACGATTCATTAAAACAACACGTATAATGATATTCTTTCTGGTCCGAAAATAAAGAGTTCTTCTTCTATATAAACTTTTTTTTTCGAGAAAAAAAATCTATATATTCCTCTAAATTCTTTTTTTCTGTAGCTCTGCCTACTAATGCCAAAAAATCTACGCTTGCTCAACTGCTTAATCTCTAATAATGTTATAAAAAGCATAAAATCATTTTGCTTATGGAGGCACACACTTATCTCAGCAGTACTCAGGATAACTACACATAAAGGACGTCAGTGTGTCAGTAGACGTGTACCATTTATTGTTTCTCAAGTTTCACCAACATCCACACACATACTTGCGCTCACACGGTCGTCTCAGTGGAAATTAAAAAATCTCGGCTAGTTTCCCCCGTCCTTTCAGCGCTGCTAGGAACAAACTCTCAGAAGAGGCAGATCGCGAGAGATTTAAAGACTGATAGAGCGTCTAAAAATTGCGTGGTGTGCAGTGTGCAGTAAATAGCAACTAGTACAAGCACCCGGTATCACATTACCAGAGCAAAATCTAATCAGACATGGTAAATAACATTTTCTTTCCCTGATTCCTCTCTCTCTCACGTACCCACTAAAAATTAAATGCTTATAGTGCTGGTGACTGGGAGCCTATCACTACAAACACGTCTTCCGTTCCCATCATATCCTAAAAATTTTGAAATTTGCAATGTCGTCAAATACGCTCCGAAGGATGCCACCACCACCACCACCACCAGTCATATATTACACACACTATCGCAACTCTTTATCATTAGAGCAGTCCGTAGTAAAAAAAAAACTAAAGTGTTTTCTTTTTCCTCCTCCCTAAAAAAGTGTGACTGAGCGTGAACGTTTCAAGCTTATTTAGCATTTGATCTCGTTCGGCTTTGCAAAGAGAATATTTTTTTGCAATGCAACCACTCTCGGGAAGAGAGAGAGAGAAGATTATTTTTTAGTGTAATCATCTTTTCGGAATAAGAGAATAACACTAACAGTTTTCATGTATTGCTACATTTAACATGACTTCTCTTTATCATCAAAGAGGCTCAAATGGCAAGGCTTTTTAAACGGCACAGCTCAAAAAATGTATTTTCCTTTCTGGCCCATTCTACAAGCCGGGTAAGGATGAAGGTGATGGTGGTGATGGGATGATGCTATGATGATGACGACAACTCAGATTTTCGGCTTGTAATAATTTTGAAAATCCATTTGAATGTGAAATGCGGAATATGGATGGGAGTGCGGAGAAAGAGAGAGACAGAATTTAAAAAAATACAATTTTGCTTGGCGCAACTCACTCCAAGCAATATCAGAAGAGCATCCTTTTTTCAATACACCTAATTTTTTATGTAGTNAGAGCATCCTTTTTTCAATACACCTAATTTTTTATGTAGTTTTTAAACATAGTAGCAATAACAATTTTTTCAAGAAAAAAACGCGAAAAGAGCGAGGAAAAAAAGCGTGTGCAACTTTTTCTCACAAGAAAACGTGGTTGCGTTTTGCGCGTAATAAAAACCCGTATTATTTCCATCTTTCAATTCCTTCTCATTTTTACTGCCTACATCAGACTCGGCTCTCCTCACATGTCTTCCTTTATCCCTTTCTGTGGAAACTGCTCACGCTACGATGTTTGTTTAATAAATAATTTGTGTCAAAATACATTACAAAATGGAAGATTTAATGAAGTAGATCAGTGCAGTGTAATAAACGATATTCCCCATGCCTTAAATCTGATTAGCTTCAGATTGCTGTCTCACCCATAAAAATGGATTCAACTAATCAGTCCTTTACTGCATGATATGAAATGGACACCGATAGTAAATGCAGCTCTCATAAATTTGCGGTAATTACTGAATGCACTTACACTAAAGCTTTTTTTATTACTAGAGTTTTATATACGTCTGCTTGCATTAGAAATACTAACCTTCTCACACGCCTCGCTGCACAACGGCCATTTGCATTGAGAGCAGTAGTTAGGCTCGCCAGTAATGACCTTGTGACAGCCTAGACAAATATGATACGGGTGAGGGTCTCCAGAAGGCCCGACCATTATTGCATCCTCCGTAATAATCGTTTCGCCTTGGCGAATATCCCGGTTTGCTTCCAAGTAGCGGCCGAGCTTCTCATCCGTTTTGACTACTGCAGGTAGGCCGTTCATTTTGGGACAGTTGCAGTAAACTTGTTGTACCAAATATAATTACAAACGATAAACCTGTAGCAACCTGTAACGCTACTAAATATATATTTCCGAGATGAAATAAACTGGCAGGATTTTTCTCGGCTTCTTCCTCCAAAAACGAACTATTTCTGTTAGATTGAATCTATTTTTGAAAATGAGAACTACATCACCGCATCACACAGAAAAGACATGGAACAGCACACCACACAAGCCAGGAGGAGGAACTATTTTACTTGTGGAAACTGATGAGAGAAAAATAGATGAAGAAAGACACTTTTTTCTCCCCTCTCTTTTCTCTTTCAGAAAAAAATTGCTTTTTAGCCTTTTGCCTCTAGTTCACGTACAAACTGAAAAAATCTGAATTATTTTGCACAATTTTCTTATTCTTCCGATCTCGATTGCAATACGTGTATAATTGCTCACTGTTCATGCATGTTGTAGTGAAACACGTTGAGTTGCGTTGTTTCAAGAGCAACATGAGGAAAGTGTACCGTCGTTGCCCGTAATCTTCTCAAGACTAAATGGCTTTTAGGGATGGTGACGGTGGTGAATCTGGTGAGTGGAAAATGTAACGTGCACATAGAAGCTTTTTTTTGAAAAAATTATCTCCGCTCACGGGGAAATAATACTAAGGAAATCGACATAAGACATGAAATTCCCTTTTTTTTCTTGAGAAAAATTTCACAAAAAAATTCAATGTTGCTTATCGCAGTCACAAAGGATTCATAGAATGTGCAGGAAAAAAAGTGCATGCACATAGCTTATCACCCTCCTCCTAGTGAAAATACTCCTGATTTACTAGCATTAATAAGACATGGGAGGAGTGGAAAGTCATACAGCAAACATTTCATCATCGCTATCACTGCCGCAAGTCAGGGGAAGGATAAGGAATACATATACGCATTTTCCTGGATCATTACAAACTTGCTGCATAGCAAAGCTTCTTACCCGCTAAAGCTAGTCTGCTAAATGTCTCCCGTTATCTATATTGTCTTGTAACAAGTCAAGAGCTAGAGCGGATTCTAAAGTAGTGAGTGATCTGATCAGAATAAGAAGAAACCTTTAAAATTGGTTGAGAGACTGAAAACGGGAACAAAGAAGAAGAAAGGAGGCAACAAAAAAGGTTGGGAAAACACTGCGGGCAATGTAATTGCAAAGATTTAATAGCTTTTTGAAGGTTGCTTATGGAGCGAGCAGAGTAAATGTTGGAGTGTAGGAAATTAGTTGGGAAGTGCATGAGAGAGGCTAATAGCAAAAAATCTTTTTGAGCAACAAATAAATCCAAGAGTTTTGCCTGTAAAGCTTCCAATTCACCGATCATTAAGTGCGATAATAACACGTTCGGAAATAAAATACGACGAAGAAAAATCATTTATTTTTTATTTTAATGATGCTCAAGATAACCATCGTAAAAATCTGTGCATACTACGCCTTCATATAAATAGCCGGATTTTCATTTTCTCTGCGTTTCTCGAACAGCCACCGCCGAGGCAAGTCATACAGCTACAGCCACACCTACCGTATTTGTAGCCGGACGAAACGGCGATACGGAGTTTGGGGCAGACAGGAAGTGGAAAATGGAAAGGGAGAAAGGAATAAATTATATTTTTGCCAGCCTATTCACTTTGTTTTTGCAAATTAATGTAAACCGTAATTTATGACAATTACACTGATTTATGCAGGAAGCCATCTTATCAGTTTTTGTTAACCAGGCAGTGCAGCTAAACCGGAAACTATTAGAAAATGAAAGGTTAGGTTACAATATAATGACGCCACTGTGTTAACTGCAGTTTATCATTTGATGACAATCTGAGATGAAGTGGAAAAAGTTGAAGTAGGACAGAGCGCAAAAAAAAGTTTTGTAATATTTGCATCACACGCTAAAATGACAGAGATGTGTCCAAGATAACTTCCATTTCTTTCAAAGGGAGAAGAATAAAAGAGAAAAATCCCTGTTCCTTCGGAGTTACAATATAATGACGCCACTGTGTTAACTGCAGTTTATCATTTGATGACAATCTGAGATGAAGTGGAAAAAGTTGAAGTAGGACAGAGCGCAAAAAAAAAGTTTTGTAATATTTGCATCACACGCTAAAATGACAGAGATGTGTCCAAGATAACTTCCATTTCTTTCAAAGGGAGAAGAATAAAAGAGAAAAATCCCTGTTCCTTCGGAGCTATTTCACGGAAATGAAGTAACCAGATGTTGGCATTTCCTTCCAACAAGGTGTTAAGCACATTTTCAAGTGGGACTCCTTTTTAACGAATATTTATGTAAGAAAATGTAATATTTCTGTCGTAATAATGCACATATCGACTGATGCCAAAAAATACATACTAAAAAACTGATAAGTCGATTATGTCACGTTCTCGCCTTTACGTATTCTTGGATGCTCGACTGAGCACTCCATAAAATAATGCCATTTCTAAACTCCTTTTATTTCGCTCAAGGTGCCTGGTACAAAACTTATTTGTTATGTTGAACATCATTTAACTTCCATATCATTAGTTAAGTAGTTGATATGACGGATTCCCAGGAAGAGCTGCCATAACTCTCCTTCCATTTCGGAACGTCATTTTTATATGGAATGATGAGGAAAACAAGTTACAAATTCGCAGTTTTTTTCGTTGTTCTCAAAAGAGGAACAACTAGGACACGTTTTACGCTTCCTCAAAAGAATTCCATTTCTCATTAGGAGAAGCAGCATTTTAAAGAGGAGATTCTTTTCCTCACTCATCGTGTCACTATTTTCCGTGACTTTTTCTTTTCACAAAAGCTGTTCTGTTTGGCAGAAATAGGAAACGTGATGGTGGTGGTGGCAGCACGGCGGCATGAAAAGTGAGGACGTGAATGACAGAAATGACACCAAAATGACTTCCAAGAGAGATATGAGTGCTGAAAATAACAAAATGGAAAGAGTGGAATCAGTCAAGTGAGTGTGTCTACTGTGCCGTGTCCTATTGTCGTCCGCATTGGATTAGAAAGCGCTATGCGAGAATTATTATGTTTACCGTTGTAATGTTTGAATTGACGTGACAGACGTCTTCAAATAAAGTCATCTTTCAACATTGGCGTGATGAGGAACGGCCGTGACGCACGTGAACTTAAAAAGCGAAGGAGAAAACTGAAGATGAAACGGAAACTGGGCACGAGAAAGAGACATGTAAAGATAATGGGAATTTTGAATTCACCTTCCAATTTACAGCCACAAGGTTATGCTTTTATGTAAGGTGTACGATCTACGATTGATATGACCTTTCCTGATGAAAAAACCAAATTTATATTTAGAATGGAATTTTT
>JAHZND010001879.1:0-14399 GCA_027744115.1 Acrocyrtus sp. NNG-2020
GCTTGCACCATTCGATTCCGCTCGACACTGCAAAGTTATCAAGTTATCCTTGAAAAAATTGTCTTGTTACCACTGCTGAATGTGAGTAACAACACAAACCAAAGAAGACTTGCAACTTTATGAAATCTATATCAGCGTCAGTCTGCTCGTGTTAATTTTATGTAACAAGACGAGCTATGATTTTTGAATTTTATGCTGCAATTATATGAACATGATCACAAAATACTTATCTGCTACCGTCTGTCTACCTTTTTTTGTTAGTCTGGGTTTCAATTTGAATGAGTTTTTACGGTCAAATGTAGAAATTACTACTACTGCTACTTAATCTTATCCCGCTCCGGACCGGTTTAGCAGGCCTATGCCAATCTAAAGCAATAAACTTTTTTAGTGGGTCAAGAAAGCACTATCAGTCACCTATCTCTATACTGCCACTTATAAGAAACAAAAAGGTTAGACCACAATGCATAACTTTTTATCATTCAAACCCAAAGAGAGCTAATCGGATTGTCTTCCTTACGGACTCCTTTTTCTCAATGGGATGCCCTCCACTTTCCTCCAGATCACAATTCTGCGTGTACCTACCTCCAAAGAGAAGGAGCGATTTCCTTTGGGCATAATAAAGCAATTCTTTAGCAGAATGGCCGAAAGATAATTGGAGTTTTTTGGTATTTCCAAGCAAGAGAAACTTTTCATTGAGAATTTATAGAAAGCTATATATTTTAGAATTCCATACCAAGTAAAGTAATAAAGCTAATATTTGAATGGTATACAGACTTTTGTTACTTTTTATCTCCAAAAAAGTAATAATTTCAGGAGGGCAGGAGAATTTACAGTTGGACATTTTTACTGAATTTCCCACAAAACTTTAAAATTATATTTTTCGGATTGTTCAAAGAAAACCGAAAAATTCGATTACAAAAGCTAGCACATCGAGAAAAAAAAATAAGGGCATACGTGGTAGTAAACAACTCAGCAATTTTAATTGAACTCGGATACTATCTCTTGTTCCTGTTCTTACAAAAAACTGATTTAATTCAGTTATAAACGAAAAACAAGCAGGAAAACAAATACCCAGAAGGGGTCTACTTCAAACCTAAATTTCCCATGTTTACTACATCTCCCTCTCTATCCCTTGCACTCACAACTACCCTGGGCAATTGCTCGTTTGCTTCAGTACTCAATTTTGCTTTTTCCCGAGTTTTCTTTTGGAGTGCACCACAGCAAAGCAAGCAATAGAAATTCCCTTGATCCCTTGCTACTTCTGAGGGAAAACTTTCCTAATAAAATTATATTTTAGAGAGTAAAAAATACTCCAGTGCTATCATACAGACTCCGATCCCTAAATAAATAAATAAATGCTGAGAAAAAATTCTACATTTTTTTAATAAAATGTTTCTCCGTTAGCTTCCTGTACGCTGGAGAGTCTTCTAGAAAAAAAAGGAAAATAGTCAAAAACTGTGGCAGTTTGCGTGATAAGACAACCATGTCATTTGTAATCATTACGGTAATATTGTTTGGGCAGTGCCTATTATATAAAAAGTTTTTTTTGGTGAGAATTAAGACAAATGCTGTTATTTTCTTTTGTGTCATCTCACTTCTTTTTAAAACTTTTCCTCTGTTGATTTGCTCAAGTTTTTGTTTTGCAAAAGGGCCATTTTTATTAATGAGAGGCGTGCCTTTCAGCGGCTTTGGTGGGGGAAAATCTTATCAATTTTTAGCTGGTGCGCGGTACAGTGTGAAACATGCAACCTCAAGCTCACAATTGAATGAGGCGTTTTTATTGCTTGCAAAAATGTGTGCAATGTACATAGAAGGAAAAAGTAGACAACAATGCAGTAAACCTTATTCAAGCTTCCATCTCTAAATGAGTTGCTTTCTCTGCTAAAGCCGTGACATATTTGCTGGAAGGCTTTCATCATCCAGAGCTGTCTTTTGTTTTCTATTCCGTTCACGTACTTCATGTGCCAGGATAAGAAATGCTGGAAGAGCGCAGCAGCCAAACTAGTAGCAGGAGAAAAAGTGAACTTCTGGAAAAAGGAACAAAAACTGTTTAGAGGGAAGGTGGCAGTAAACAGAAAACAGAAATGTCACTCAAAAAGAGACAAAATTAAATGCCGTAAAATGTGGAGTCAAAGATAGACAAGTTGTAGTTTGTCTGATTTGAAAATTTGGAGGCGATTTACTGTTAAGCCTGCTCTAAATTTAAAAAAAATTATACGTATGTAGGATCCTAACACCGACTTAAATATTTAATGATGTGAATCGGTGTACTTTGCTGTAGATTTCAAAAATTAAAGAATTGGTTTGGTTCTAATTACCGATTTGTGTTCTGTTCACGTGAGATGAAATGACGTAAAAACTTTAAACTACATTAAAATTTTAAATTGTCGGAGTAAGAAACAAAACAAAAAAATGTGCTGAGTGAAAATAGCTTTAGCCTACCAATGCAATTGCTGGGAAGTTTTGAAGCAGAGCGAAAATAGATGCACGATCATACTTTTGAAATAATCATAATTCTGCTGCAGTCTCATCGAAAAATTTATTTCGCTTCTGTGTGCACGCATAGGCACTTTACTTACCAACACAAACTCCTCGCCTCGCGAATAACATTCAGCATGCATATTAAAATAGGTGAAAGTAGAGCAAATAGAAGAGCGGAGTAAAAAAGTATATGCATGTTCCGAGAAATGTAGGCTGCCTGGTGTGATGGATGGAGTAAAAGTGAGCATTACTGGAAAGGGAGGAAAAATGAGGTCTACGTACGCGTTTTGCACGGGCTGTTGCATATTGCTGGAAAAAGGAAAAAAAAGTGTGTGAGTACGCTTATGTCTTTCTATGCATAATTTATGAGAGGGAAAATTAGACAGGAGAGAAGATGAAGAATAGGACTATGTGGAATATGGGAATACTTGAAAAGCCCTTTATTTTTGAGGACTACCCATTAAACCAAGGCCAGCTGGGTGGCAGAATGGAAAATATAAGGTGCCCCAAGCAGTGCCGTTCTGTCACCGGGTAAAATATAACTCCGCCCAAAAGCTTTAACATTTTATGAGAATGGGTTCTTCTCATCACGCCGAAATTGATCTTTGCATTTGTAGGCTCTCGCAGTAAAAATTTGTGGAGAGGAGGCTTCCAATATCACCTCAGCAGCGTCATTCTGTGGGACAATTTTAGAATATTTTGGTGTTAGAATATTGGCGGAAATCTAATAAAGCGGTGGAGTTGGCCGTGCTCGTAGTTTATTCCAGAAAGTTAAATTCCAGGAATACCTACATGTGCCAGGTAGTAAATTTTTTGCTTATGCATATATGAAATAGCCTGGATTTGGATCAGAAGGAGTAGTAGTGAAAATCGTCAATGTCACGTGGTTGGAATTCCAGTGGAATTCTTCATATTTTCTCTTTCTACTTCGCACTCACAGCAATCCTATATTTTTTTCTGTCTCTCTCCAGAAGAAGCATAGAAAAGGGATGTATTTTTTGCTGGAGCTTTCCACAAGAGAAGAAACGCTGTGTAGCAGCTAGTGTAAGTTGATTCCGATCTGTATTCAGGTCAGAGAGGAAACCGTACAAGTTCCAGATAAAATATGACGTTACGTTTCTAATTGCAATTTTTTGCTTATAAATTCCGCATCCACAATACTCCGAACACTGTTAATCAGCCTATATCTAGCTAGTACCTATTCAAATCTGCAATTTATAAAAGACATCAAATTCTCGGTCCAAGTTTTACAGTCAACTATACACTATACCTACCGAAGGGGAACGTGACGTAAAAGATTTTTCTATGTGATAAAATATTAATAGTCTTTCCCACTGTCATAATCTGGTTGAGAAAAGGCGGCCAACTCTCAATGTTTGCGTGCACCTACCAATTTAACACTTGGATACCATAACTGACTAAAATTACAAACTACTGTGGCAAATATCTACCCTTCTAGCAAAAAAATCCTTGAAAATATTTAAATGCAAAAATTTCACAAAAAACTTCTCCGGTATTTTTGAAGGTTGATGTTGATGATGGTGTTCTGATGCTCCTCTGCAGTTGTATTTCGTCGTAAATGTCATCTGAAGGCATTTTTCGTATATTTCTTTGTGACTGGGATTGAGGGATTAAGAGCAAACTGAGCTCTAGCTGAGAGTATTTGCATTTTTAGTTCTTGCTGGATGCAGGGAAACGGCACCAGCTACAGCGAACAGGTAAACGGTTAGAGGGAAAAGTGAATTACTGCACATAATAAGCCAACACCTAAAACAGAACATACAACATACCTCCAAGAGAGTTTTTGACCAGTGATATAACTTCGGGAACAGTTTTCTTTTCTGCGGACGTGACCCACTTTTTTCACGTCGAAATAAGCCATTTTTATAGGCGTCAGTATTTAGGAAAAAAAGTTTTGCAGCAATGCACCAGAGGCTAAAAAAAGCGGGAAGGAATGCCAGAAAAGGAAGGATTCACGGAAGACGCGTGTGTACTCGCAAAAAAACCTTGCTCAAACTTATCTCTATTTTATTCACATTTACACAATCTCATACATCTTCATATTAGCTTGTAGTCGCTGTGTAGCGGTACCACAGGAATATTAAACTTCTTTTTTCGGAACATGCGTGTCTGCAAAAAAAATATTCCGCTATCTCAGTCTCCTTTTCCTTCCTTTTCGTATGGGGTGGGTATGAGATATGATATAACTATGAGTTCAGTTGTATAACCCCGTTAATATTATTTTGGGGAGCGGGCGGCCCTCCGGGGATTAATTTTATGAGTAGCAGACTTCCTCCAGCCTATAAACGGGTATGAGAGCAGCGAGAAAAAAGAAATACCGAAATAGTTGACTTTCCCCTGCCGAAGCTACAAAATATAGTTTCGGAACTTTTTCGGCACAAATTATTATACGTAATTCAATTTTTATACTTGCGCAAATAAAATCTAATAATTGTGTGATAAATGGCCATAAGAAAAAAAATTCCTACCATTTAGGATAGGGAAATCATGCAAGAAGTGAATTTGCTTTAGATGTTATCTGAAAAAGCTAGTAAGAACTCAGCGTAGCTGCATAGCAAGTTGAAGAAGTGAGTCTAATCCAGGGGAATAAAGGCATTCTCTGGAGAAATACATTCACACGAACCTGGAAATATAATATGAGCTAGCACACCTTTCAGACTTTTGGAGTGTTCGTGTATAAGTAATGAGTCGGATTTGAAACGAAAAGCAGTCTGTGTAGCGCAGCAAGCTTTTTATACTCATGGAGAACGTTGTGGCATGATGAACAGTAATGAAAGGATTTAGCGTAATAACGAAAATGTCAAGAAGTGTCACAGTACGCTGAGTTTTGTCAGGAGAATTTTCCAAAGGATTATATTTTAAGGGAGGAAAACGAAAACTGGTGATAGGTTTGGGGCTGTCTGATTTTTTAGTGAAAATAGAAAATGAAAAGTCTCACTTTGCCGCGACAGTTTTATGAATGCGACAAAAAATGCAGTAAAACAGAATTGAAAGGACTTGTCACCAGATAAAGTTCATTTTTATTTTACGAATTGGCCTCACCCCCAATAACCGAGTGAGTGTCAATTTACGTCAAGACTGTCAACTAGAAAATACGACGACGGCAGCAAAAATGCAATAACACACTCACCCGCGCTATATTTATTTGTGTGGGTGAATGAAAAAACTGCAGAACCCAAATATTTCCCCAGTTCCCATTCACATATCAAAAAAAATCCGACACAGTTCTAATTACGTGCCTGGAAAAATACGTATGAAATACTAAACATCAAAAAGTATATGTTTGTAGATATGTGCTCAAAATTTATAATAATAATATTTTGCAAAATTATAATTTTATTTGATTATGATGGAGGGCGGGTGTAAGAAAGCAATTTGTATTCCACTCCCGAAGCCAACTTAGTGTACTGTTTGGGTTTTCTCCTTTTTTCTAAGGAGTGAAGGGAAATCACGTTCGTGATGTTTTATAGCTGCCCTAGTCGTGTCAGAGTAGCAAATTTGATTTATTTTGTAGTATTTCTTTACATTAAGAAAAATAGTCGAGCCTCTCATGCTCCAAGTAAAGGAGTTCCTTCAGTAGATAATATTTTGTAGGTTTCCACTCAAATGCCAATATAATAAGCTGGTGGCACTGGCACATATTTATTCTTTACAGTTTCATTTATACATGTCAGTCATCTTATCATCTTCAGAAAATGTATGGGACATCAAAGATCAAACCAAGAAAAATGGATTTCTTTAGGGACCAACATTCCCCAAAAAATGTATGAACTGCAGTACTGCAGAAAAAGGGAAATGAGTAAAGCCTCAAAAAAAGAGTAAGCCATTTGCCATTAATTTATTCTTTACAGTTTCATTTATACATGTCAGTCATCTTATCATCTTCAGAAAATGTATGGGACATCAAAGATCAAACTAAGAAAAATGGATTTCTTTAGGGACCAACATTCTCAAAAAATATATGTACTGTAGTACTGCAGAAAAAGGGAAATGAGTAAAGCCTCAAAAAAAGAGCAAGCCATTTGCCATTTTTATTACTTGGGAAAAGGTGCGATTTATTGGCTACATGGTGTTTTATGGGAAGTTATTAGTACGGCCAAAGTCAAGCCGGATAAGGAGAGTATTTTCCATTTGGCCTTTCCCTCACTTTTATATTGAGCAGTTTTGAAATCTTGTCCAAAAAAACGGGATAAGGATTGGAGGTAATGGAGGTATACTTAAATGATCCGATATAACGTGGATTGTGCTCCCAAGAATTTGGAGTATGGNTTTTCCATTTGGCCTTTCCCTCACTTTTATATTGAGCAGTTTTGAAATCTTGTCCAAAAAAACGGGATAAGGATTGGAGGTAATGGAGGTATACTTAAATGATCCGATATAACGTGGATTGTGCTCCCAAGAATTTGGAGTATGGTGGGAGAAGTGTGGATTTAGCAAAAAAAATTGTAAGGTTCCTAAGATAAGAAAATTAAATGGGGTTGGAATGCGGGACTTGGCTCCAGAAATGATTTTTAGTAAAATGTCCCAATCACTACATACTAGCAGTAAAGTGACATATCTGCCTTAAAAGGACCAAAAAAATATAATATTTGGTTGAGCTGCACTGGTCGAGCTTGTAGAAAACTGGCAATAAAAAGAGTACGAGTCTAAAACCTTTTATTAGTCAGATTCTAAAAAGGGGATTTGGCTCCAAATGTCACGCTGCTTCGTGGACAGTTTTCTGTATTTCATGTTCACATGTGAGAATCATTGAGGTCTGAAAAAATAAATGTTTCAGCTCAAGGAAACTGCACTAAAAGCGCGAGAAGTTCATTAGGTAGAAAAGTGTATCCGTTTTTCTGTACTCCATCCTGACCGGAGCCAGCATGTTCCTCCAGCAATTTTTTATATTTTTTTATCAGTTGACAGGATGTCTTCTGTTTAAAAGGAAAGATAATAAAAACCGTTTGACTTGCCTTTTCCGTCTACTAAATAAGCAGACTAAGGAATGCAGTAGGAGTAGTAATAGTGCTGGCAAAATGAAGACATGTTATTTTATCACGCGCTTTTCACCAATCTCAGGATTTGACGTGCTCCATATTGCGTCTTTCTCAGACTATGGCAAAATGGTTTAAGTCACTTTTTATACGGAAAAGTGAATGAACGCGAGTATAAAAATTTCGTATTTTTCTTTGCTGAGATACATTTAATTCCCCGATTTGAGTTGAAAGTCGTGTCTGTTTTGAAATGGGAGATAAAAACACTGGCTAAAAGCGAAAAAAGTGACGGGGATGAAAGTAGGAAGCTTCAGCTGCAGTACAAATGTCGTTGGTCTTGCTATATGGCCTCAGGCAACAAAGATAAGTTGTCCTCATTTCACATTTTTAATTAATTTTCGACAGCGGATACGGACCCTACAAAGATTATTTTTTATTACTGTGGACATTATTAATTTACCATGCATCAATTTAAAATACTTATCTTGTAAATGGCACATCAACAAATTGCTAGTTCCGAAAGAGTCTGTAAAAGTATTTACGAATACTTTCAGTTTTACTTTTATGGAATTCCAGTGAATGGGAAAAGGAAGCGGAGTAACATTTTTGTTGAAGTACCTACCTCCCATCCTTCCACTTTCTCCCGCCATAAAACTGCTGGAAATGAACTACTCACAGGAGTAGTAGTATGGAGGAAGAAAGGAACTTCGGGAAAGTGACTTTGAAGGAAAAGGAAATGGAAATAGGAGGACTAGTGGAAATTCGCTTTGAATTACTTCCTTCTTTCATCTTCTCATTTAGTGCACCTACCAACTACTCCTAACATACTCCAAGCTTGAAGCTTCCTCCTTGATGGAGTGCGATTCCAAGCGTGCGTATGAAATGTGCTGGTGTAAAAAGTACAAGCTGTGAACTGAGGAAAGAAAACTCGCTTTCTCCTTCCTATGACCAGTGTTTCGCATGGACAGATACGTACGAGATAAGTTGTTTCATCCTGGCGAGCATCAGCACATTTCGCTATTAAAGTTTCCAATTCATTTCCTTTGCAAGTCAATACACTACATTCCTTCCTTCCTCCGCTTCTAACTTTCAACTTTACTAAAAAAAACTTTTTTTCCTTCTGTAGTAGCCCCTAAAATTTCACCAAAATATGTATAATTTCCCATTCTGGAGATAGCAAAAGTATAAAAGTAAATCTAATTCAGATTCGATATCGCTCCCAATCTACTACATCCCACCAATGTTCATTGACACCCTTTTTTTCTCCAGGCATTCCTTTAGAATTCCTATCCCATAAAATAAAATCTTTTTTGTAGTATAACGGAAAAGCTTTTCTCATTCAAAACAGCAAAAATTCTTTACTACTTTGAACGTTCTCATTTCCTTTTCCCTTTCAAGTGGAATATGTCCTCAAAATATGATCTAAGCCAATTCCAGCTCTCTTCAAAGCAACCTACTTTATTTACTATTTTTGCTCACGATACGAGCCCAACCAAAAGAGAATGAATCTAAACTGGCTGCGTCAATAGTTTACGCAATAGGATCACAAACTAATTTTTTTTGGATACATCCAACAACCCTTTTATTTCGGACCTCGCTCTATGCTCCAGCTTATCTCTTTTTTTTATCCTAATCTGAAAGTAAAACGATATACTATTCTGGCTGTTCCTCTCACCCAAATTATGGAGCTCTGGAGAGGTCCCTAAAGCCATTATCAAAGTGCGTTCCATGTTCCCATTTTTATTTCGCGGGAAAAGCACTCTCCGTATCTTTTCTCGTTCACAATACCTACCCTAAAATTCATTTTTTTTGTGGAGGACACAAACTCGAAAAAAAGATTCAAAATTACTGCGACATTTTCTCTAGAGTTCAGTCATTCCCTACTATAATGGCATGTCTTTTTCACTCTTTTCCTCACTTGCTTTTCCCATCCAATTTGTGATTGTGGTGACGGTGACGGTACTCACACATAGTCCCATTCTCCTTTTTACTGGCTTCTGCAGTGACACTGGCTTTTCCTACTCATATAGTTATTGCGCGGGTAGGCTATATCAATGCCGCATTTTCTCCCTCGAAATTCTCAGCGGACGTGAGGAGACACACTCAGAATGAATGAACGATGAGAATGCACCACCTCATCTCTTCCTTTAGTGAAACGGAGGGTTATTATTAGACTTAGACTTTGAAAAAGGAGCATTCCTACTCTAAAGTGAAAGCGCCAGTAAATGATGTGCTCTCTCTATCCAAAGTCATTCTAGGACACGTGGACATACATACGTCCCTCTACCTTTTTTTCTAGGCTCATCATTTAACCCATTTAACCCATTCACATGTTCTCGTTTGACTCAGGTGCATCATCCACGCTATTCCCTTTCCCTTTTTTTTAACTAAAAAAAGCTGCCAGAATGAGAAGGCGAGGGCACACTCATAATTTATATACTGTCATGGAGGAGAGGAACAATGTAGCCAAAAAAATCGAGTTCGAAGTTGGAGTTGCTGCCGTTTTAACTTTTCGTACTTTTTTTTGTCATGGCCAGTAGTTGAGTGACAAGATAACTAAAATTGCAGTGCATTTTCCGTTAGAGACTGAAGGAAACGTGAATAAAAAAAGGGGAAGGGATACAAAGGTATAAGGTTGTTAGGTAGGTATAGACATGTTAAGAACAAACGATGCTTATTACAGGCTTCCCCTTTTCCTAATGATTCCATTTTTCTCTTTTAGTAGTTTGCTGATGCTCTACCTTGCCTGCCAGTTCGTATTAGAAAGCTGCTACTTTACATGATATTGCGAAAAAGTTTCCACATATTTTTCCTCTCACTGCTCTTTTATCCATCAGCAATTTTTTTTCTTGGGGAAAAAGGCATAAAAACTATTTTTACATGCAGTGGGTAAGAAAAAAGTGATACGTTTGGAGAACTTTTTTGTCATGGATAGTGATTTTCAATAGGAAATATGATGGTGATGGTGATATTGATGACAGAAATGGGTGTGTGGGAAGGCACAGGAGGTGGTGTCGTCCCAACTCCCGTATAGCGTCCTTTCTTTGTAGGTCGAGAGAGTAGAGTGGAAGTGAATGAAGTAATCAATTGAAAATTTCTTTTGTACGGACAAGGTTCCTTTTTCTCCATTGTCGTAAAAACGGAGGAAACAGTGGAGAAAGGAGTAAAGTAGTGTAAAGAGTGGGGAAAATGGGATCATCACATGAATTTTCCTTTTACTTTCGTGTTCTTATATTCCTTCCCGCTACTTCTATATTTTTTACTTTCTCCTAGGTTTAGGTTGATGGGGAAAGTGTATAATGATCTAATATTCTGGTCTTGTGATTTTCCTTTCTTCTTTTTTGCCTCCCAAATAAAATGCAAAAAAGGATGGTTTAGGTGGTGGAGAAAGGTGTGTAGGTGTAAGTCTGGACAAAAGTTGCAGCTGGATTTTTCTTACGCCTTTTTTGCTTTGGTAATATAAAACTTTGTCAACTTACTTTTTTCGTGTCAAACAAAGAGAAAACCGTTAAGACTTTATTGGACGGAGGTAGTATGAGTGGGGAGGGAAGGAAAGGCGCTTTTTCGTATTTTGTTGACATAATGTATGAAACATGTCATCTGTCCGTTCTCAGGTTCTGAATACTAAATTCATTACTTTCTCCTATTTCCACGAGAAAAGTGTTTTACGGTAACTGTGTGCTATTGTTTGAAAATGTATCTGTCGTGGAGTGTTTTTTTGTTTGTATTCGAGGCTCATATTATAACGATACAACAGGAGGCGATGAGCAGACATCATCAGAGAAAATTGCATTTCTGATTGAACTATCTACAAAAATTATTTTAAGCAGCAGTATGCCATTCACTGGTGAGAAATGTGCTTAAGACGAAAAGGACGGTTATAGAGAGAATACTAACAAAATGTACAGTAGTTGACTAATCTTAATTTAATAAAGGCCAGTTTGCAAGTTTCGCAGCGCCGAGCCTGCAATAGTGAAAAGTCGGAATGGGATGAAGATACAAAGGCACCCATTTGGCGCAATTATAAATAACTGACTATGGTTAGTTAGCTAGATAAAAGATAGCTCACTAAAAATTTATTGCATAAAAGGAAGACTAATAGTGGGTAACAAAACAAGATTAAATTAATTGAACTACAATAGGAGTAGCTTCATAATAACAGATGATCCTATATATTATTTATGTTTAGATTTAGAACTGGCTGAATTATATTTGAATAGATTACCAGATTAGTAGTTTCCACTTTTCAAAATCTATAAACTGAAATCGTAGAATAAGAATATACAGTCGTCTAATCTGATATTTCGTAAAGTTAAACCTCGAGAATAGAAATAACATATATATTTCATGCAAAACAAACAAACTTACTTTCTACATTACAAAATTTTTTCTAATATATGTAGTAATAATATTAAACATTACGGTTGCAAACTTCAAAATCCAAACTCCGCTTTTCCAACAAGTCACATTGCCGAAACAACTGATTAGCACGCTGTTATGTCGTGGCTGTTTGATTCCAACTCTAAACGATATTTGTAGACGACACCAAGAAAGGCTAAGCGCAATCCGATAAGAAGGTTGACAAAACTGAAGGCCCAGTGGATGAAAACCAGTAGGTTCAAAATAAAGCTCAAATCAAACATGATGAAAGTGATTACTTGCCACATTGCAGTCATTTTTATAGCTTCCGCTACTCCACGTTCCTACAAAAACACATAAATTTTAAAAATCGCTATTAGTTTTACTATGTTCTTCCAAATGTGTTAAAGAATTTCAATTGTTCTATGAAGTCGTGAGCGAGAGCACATGTAACTCACATTGTCGGTGGCCCTCAGTAACTGAACCGCTGCATAGAACTGGGTGGCTATGCACATTACGGTAATTGAAACAGCGGTGAAGCCGATTGCTGCCAGAATTCCTAAAAGTGAAATTCAGTCAGACTATAACTACATAAACTACGTTACAACTACATTGCATAGTAGAACCAGAACCGTCAATATCAATAGTTGATCAAGTTGAGTTAATGATTAATGATGTTATAATAATAATAAACTATACTATCACGTCAATTAAGTACTTACGGTACACTTTCATTCGTAATATTTTACGTGAATCAGTCGCATCGTGGTTAAATTCAGCATACATCAAGTCGTAAAGAAAGGCAGAGAGATCAGGATCAGCTGCCACTATTATTGTAATTACCAGCGCAGCGATTATAGATACTATACTGACCACCAGTACCAGCGATGTCCAAAGCTTAAAAAAATCATAAGCAATTTTCATAAACTCATAAAATGACTATTACGTTAATCAATAAATAGTGATACAAGATTAGTCCTACAAATTGAAATGGATTATTTTAATTTAATATTTTCATTTGCACACAAAAGTTAAAAACTTACCAAGTCGATGTAGGCGACAATCTTTGCTCCAGTTCGATACATATTGAAACAAAAACAGCGAAAACAAATCCAATCAAAACTGCAAAATCCTTATCGCTTATTGATTGTAGTTAATTTTCCTATATTTTTAACTGTTAAAACTCCCTTTATCAACTAGGTATGTAACTAGAATAGCTAGAGTGCTACCTTAGGAAGTAGGACGAATAAATCAGCTTGAAGCACGGTGCGGTGGTATGCTGGTCAAGTGGTGAGACTGAATTTCGGTTCCGTTCGGTTGTCACTTGGTAATTACTTTGCAGAAGGACAACAAGGTAAAACCGTGGCCGGCGTGCTCCAATATAAAAGCCACTCGCGTTTTTGTTGTCTCCTTTCACTTTCGAATGGACGTCTGTCCCACTGGCATTCAAGACAATGCCTGGTGCCCTTTATGTCTGTTATTTCAGTATGCCATGGCATGGCAGTGGAGTGCTGGGATCTGTTGTTGTCGAAATTAATTTTAATTTTAATCTGTGCAACACGGGGCACAATGCGATTAATGAACCACGACTAATTTCAAAATTCCCATTTTGTCGCTTTCATGCTTGGAACTCGAAAGGGTAGAAGAAGTTAATGAAAATGATGAGCTAAAGCTAAACCAACACTTGGAAATATGAAAGTCAGATTTGGACACCATTCCATTCACCAATTACCTATTACCTCTATTACATGCATTTTGTATTGTATAGCCCAAGTTGACAAACTCACAATCTCTTTTACATGAAGAAAGAATATTAAAAAGAGAATAAATGATTTTAACTAATTTGGAATCCTAAAATATTCAAAACTTGGAATGGAATCAAGGGAAAGTTAAAAGTGGCATTGACGGTAGCTATCCCAAAGGACGTAGCGAAAGACAAAAGTTATTAAACGAGTTTTGCTATGCTAACCAGACTAACCTCGATCTCCACTCACATCTTGTCAACCCCTCCACTCCGTCACCATCAGTGTCCAACTTCAGAAGAATCTTTCTCTTCTGCCATAAACTAATTTTATAAAGTTAGACATTTATTCGCATTCACTAGAGTTATCGCATCATCATTCACATATGCACGTTCCACACATTCCCAGAAAGCTGGAAACTTTTTTTGTCTTTATGTTTTGCTAGCTTGAAGTGATACTAACTTACACTACACTGCCAAAAATTCATTTTAGTTTGCAACTTTGGAGTCATAACCAAAACATTTTCTGAGCTTCAAGCATTTTCTTATTCATTTCGGGAAAGACTCCTAAAATCTGCCAAGGCAAATCTGCCTCCTCTCCGAGCAAACAAAATATTCAGGGTCATATGTACAAAAGGAAACTTTAATTTCGCTTCTGTACTATTTACGCACGGAGAAGGCTGCGAAGAAAGTCTGGAACTTTTTTTTAAAAAGAAAGTTGAAATTGGAGAAACACAGAACAAGTTGTGAAAGCAGAATAAGCCATGTGCGATTCGAAAAGGTATCATCTGGAAAAACACAGAAAGGGAAATGCTTAGTCT
>JAHZND010001880.1:0-28676 GCA_027744115.1 Acrocyrtus sp. NNG-2020
ATTTCGGGCTCTGCCCTTTTCTAAATTAAGGAACGGGGGTATTTTCTTGGGATAGATCAGAAATCAAGTAGAAAAAATGGGCCGTTTCCCAGCTGCCGGCAGGTCGTCTGCAGACAGAGTTTGATATTTGAAACTAGCAGTAGCAGCTCTCAAGACTACACACATGTTTACGACAATACTAAATTAACTGAAAATTTACATCTAGCCGAATGTATCAAATAAATTATAATTCAGGATACCTTCCTGGTTAATTATAGAATGATGAAAACAGGCACTCCAGCAGACTCCTGGATAACTGTGGCAACCACATTTGTACTTTCCACTCTTCTTCTCTACTTTCTCACCACCCGAAGGTATCGTCGCTCCTCATTACCTGATTGCGCAAGGAATGTCTTGCCTTCCCCTTTTCGACTTCCCATTGTTGGACACCTGTACCTTCTGAATGGGTAATTATTTTTAGGAAATCATTTTTTATGGGCTTGTGATGGTTTAGCATAACAATAAGAATGACTTATTGAGGAAGGAGGACAAGGGATTACGACCCTGCCTTGAAGTACCTTTTTTTAACAAAAGTCGTAGCCATTACATGACATGTGCAATGTGGACTAGTAAAAAAGTAGTAATTATTGTGATTATGAGCTATGATGATGGATTATTTTTCTTTGTCCATGTGCCCAGAAATCCCTTCGAAGTTATGACAACTCTTTCGAAGAAATATGGTGACATTTACAGTCTTCAACTTGGAACTGTGAAGACAGTCGTGGTTAGCTCGATGCGTCTCATCCGAAAAGTATTAATAGAACAGGGAGCCGACTTTGGAGATCGAGCCAATTTTATCCGATATGACGTCTTATTTGGAAACGACCGAGGAAACTGTAAGTCTCATTCTACCCCATTCATGCTAAAAAGTTAATCCACTGCAGTTTCCGTTAAAAGTCTACTCCTATTTATATAATTCATTGGAAATGTACCTAGTTCATTTACACTGAGGAGCACTTGTCCATCAACTTTTAGCAGGAAATGCTTTTTGTTGATATTTTTTGCTCTCAGTTTCATGTCAATTTTCCCTTTTATACCTTTTCGAGACCTTCAACGACAAAAGAGTAATCAAAGTTAACCTTCAGCAAGAATACCTTTATAACGGTTACTGCTTTTGTTGAACTTATATTGCAGCTATTTTCCAAGAAGCGACGGTGTTTTAAGTGATCCTCTCATGTTTTACTTTTACAGCTTTGGCGTTCTGCAATTGGTCTCGGGTCCAGAAAACGCGCCGTTCCTTAGCTAGAAGATTCTGTCATACAGGGATTTATGGTGACAGGATCTCATCAGCAATTGAGCGAACCGAAACCCAGTTTCTTGCAAGTTTGATGCGAAGCTTCGAAGTTCATGGGAGCGCCGCTGTTAGCCTAAAGCTTAACATTCAGAAAGCCTGTGCAAGCATCTTTTTCGACTTTTTTTGTTCGGAAGTAATTCAAGACTGGGAGAATGACACCGAGTTCAATGAAACCGTTCAAAAGTTTGATGAAATATTTTGGGAAATTAACCAAAGTCATCCAACCGACGTTCTCCCAGGCTTAGCTCCAATCTTTCGATCCCACCTTACTAACTTGGCTGGACTTGGACACTCTATTCGAAACTTTGTAGTCCGTCGGATTATCGAGCCTCATGAGTAAGTAATCCTACCCTTCATATAGCTCTACTCTTATTACCCCAAATACTTATCAAGATCTGCAATTATATTTGATATTTAGACTTTCCACTTTTAAATCAATCTCTTTTTGCAGTGATTTAATTTTTACCTAATTTGCCTAATTTAATTTAAGTTAGCCTCAATTATTTGAACCTGTAAACCGATTACAGTTCTAAGTACTAATTCAGCATTATTATGTCAATGGTTTAGGGAACGTCTCGACACAGAAAACTTGGAAGACTTTGTCGATATTTTGCTGGCCCATCTGAAAGAAGCAGAGCCAGGAAATAATCTTACAAAGGAACAGGTTCTGTACGAACTGGAAGACTTTCTAGGAGGCCACTCCGCCGTCTCAAATTTAGTTTCGAGGGCCATTGTGGAAATTGCGTCTGTGAAAGGACTGTCCACCAAAATCTTCGAGCAGGTGAGTTGAGCCAGTTATTTACGCAATAGTGATACTGCCGTTGGGTTTGTGTTACTAGTCGCACAGACACGCCATTCGGAAGAGACGGGGTTGAGGGTGCTGACAACGGAGCTTACAGCTTAGTCCTGTCCGCTATGCTAAAAAACAAAAGGAGATATTTAGCTAATCTCTTCGAGGCTTTTTAGAGCTGAAAGCTTGTCTGTACCCTTTCACAGCACTAATATGTGAAATATTTTCCTTCAATAGCACTTTGAGCTGGGAAACAAAGACTACATTCTGGCCGTGATGTATGAGACCCTGAGAAAAACATCATCTCCGATCGTACCACACGTCGCATCCAGTGACTCCTACCTGGACGGTAAATCTACAACCTTGATATTGACAGATGTTATGTATTGCTTTATTGTTACACTTCACGGTCATTGCCATTCTGTACAATGAAGTCAAGTGAAAGCTTTATGATGCAAATGCAAGAATGACTGAAAGTAAAAGCTGGGAGAGCAAAAACAAACAAACAAACAACAGTTTATTTTTGGTCACTTCTGTAGGTTACCTAGTCGAGAAGGGTACAATGGTGATCATCAACAACTTTGACCTTAACACAAGTCCAGAGAACTGGAAGGACCCTCACCTTTTCGTTCCAGAGAGATTTTTAACGGAAAGTGGTAAATTTAGCAAGCCGTCTCACTTCATCCCATTCTCTAACGGTAGAAGGGCATGCATGGGATATCAGCTCGTGGAAAAAGTTACGGCGGATTTAATCTTGACCATCATTAAAGAATTTGACATAACTTCTACTGAAAATCCGAACATCTTGCCGCAATGTTGTGTCGCCATCCATCCTTTGGAAGAACTCAGAGTTAATTTGATTCCCAGGAATTTTAGTTAATCGCATGGAGAGCTGACTCCTTTGCTGTACAATACTTGTGTATAATTTTAATAAACATACCTACATAAATTCACATTCTTTGTATAATACGTATAAATATTGTCGTAGCTTTACTAGTCGGTAATGCAGGAGTGTAAGGTGACATCTGTATATAGGTATAACAGAATTTATATGTACATTTGATACTTTTTGATTTTTATATACGTTTGTAGATAAGTGTGGTAGGTTAGTAAAAATTTCCTGTAACTGAGCAATAACATGATTTATTGAAATAAACTTTGATGTTTGTTATCATCTTTTTTAAAGAATTAATCGTTTCTGAAAAGGTTTAGCGAATCTGTCCTGTCAAGCAGAAACTCATGAAGTCTTCAATTTCCATGCCAGCACAGCTTCTGCTGAAAACGCATTGATAAACTCCTGCGCTTATATATGCTAACATTTGATATGGTAGCATTTGAATTTTCCTACGCACGTCATTACAAGACAAGCTTAATTCCTTGCAGAGCTGAAACAAAAATGGCTTGGTGCTAATTACTGGATGAAAAAAGTTAATTCCACGTGATGACGTGCAATGTGACAGGTTGTTTACGACGAAAAGGCGTGTTTTATTAGGTATTATGTGTCAGGTGAAAGGTAAGGTACCTCTTTCTACCTCTGTACCTTTTCATTACGTTCATTGAAGCAAATCGGTGATGAGTACAGGTGAGTGCTAACATAGAATTAGTGAATGGAACCATTCTGTCTGGCAGAAAGAATTTATGAATGAAAAATTCCATGCTGGCGTTTCTGCTGTCATGCTGCATGACTTTTATAACCTTAATTTGAAAAGGATTATAAAAAAGGAAATGCATAAAAATATATATTTAAGCACACCGTCACTGATGGGCACCACTGACCACACAGTACAATCTTTTAAAAGTAGTGGGGCCTCCTACAAAATCCTTGATCTTGTAAAATTACTCGCCACTGTCTTTCTTAATCTCCATCTCAAAAAACATTTTTCCCATTCACATTTAGTAATTTGTGCACACGAAAAACTGTACAACTCCTCCCCTCCCGCTTGTAAATTTCCTTTCTTTTGTTAACAGTCAGATTCAGTACAGAACATTAGGGCAGAGTATTAAAATGAGCTATTTTTACGGTAATAATGGAAATCCATCTTGGTAGGTGATCAGGTACAACCACTTCTAGCCACTTAGGCACCAAAACAAAATAATTTTGAAAGGACTATCTTATGAATTGAGTCTCAAAAAATTGGTTCATTGACCTAGTAGCATGGTTCATTGACGTTGCTACACTAACACAAATCTAGGCAGAAGCAGTATTTCCTACAATTTTCATTTCCGTGTTAATTAGAGAAAATTTTTGATACCACTGATCTGAACATTCATGATTAGATGTTTTGTGCTTGACTTTTTTCTTTTTTTCTTCCCCTTTGTTCACTTCTGATTTTCGTATATTTCTGTATATTTAACTACCGACCTATACATGGAAAAAATGTATTTGCCACTTTTCGAATTTGTTACTGAATTCTTTAGCTGAACTTGCTCTGACTGGAAAGATTCTTAAAAAATATCTACTTCTGAGATTTATTTATTGTTTATATTAACTGAATTCTTTTCGTCTTGGAGAAAGGGGCCAGATTTAATTGTCTGCTATTCCCGTTTCCTACGTGAATTAATGGACAAGAAATCAGTTTCTGGAATTGAAGCAGGCAAAAAGCTTGGATTATCGAAGCAAACTTGTATTCATTTACGTTCAATTTTAGCATGTGTTATAATTCAATTTACTTACTCACTCACTCATGTAATTATTAAACATTTATATATGCTTAATATGCTACAGCAATTTTATCTCGGTTATATGTATAGACGGATTAGGGAATATACATGCAAAAAGGTTGCAATTTTGCAATTTTCCATTCATACGTTATACCTATGTAGGATATTTGGAGATTTGGAGTGACATAGAAAACCGACGAAAATCCTTTGTTGTGTATTTCACTGACAAGAAAGTACTAGTACGAGCTGGCAAGAAGAGAACGGCCAACGTGTACAAGCTGTAGTTGCAAGAGGCAACTGTGGTGGTACTTGCTGCATGTGAGCATTTCATATCCAGTATCCCCAAATTTCAAATTTTTGCGTGGGAATTCTTCTCCATAAGAAAACAAAAACAAAGAATCTCTTCGCAGCAATTTTGCAGCCCGGGTTACATTGTTAATTTCCATTGTGAGCTACTGATTGCTGATAGTCACGCCCGTTTACTACAATACTAAATTACTTTTACTTGTTGTCAATATTGTCATTATTGTGTTAGTGTGAAATTTGACATGTATTAATTATTTGAGGATAGAATTACTGTAAGGTGTGTAATAAGGATGGATTGGAAAACGATTTGTCGAATGTTTGACAACAACTCAAAATGCTAAATTTTTATGATTTGGAGAGCAGACGGGTATTTAAGTATAATTACATTCAATGTAGTTTAGTTTCAGAAAGATGTAGGATTTTGGTGGAACAGTGCGTATTTTGATTTATATTAAACGGTTTTGTTTGATATTTTCAGGTTGTAGCTGGAATTGGAAAATGGAAAAATTAGGTATGTGCGTCAAGTTGTGAGTTTCTGGAATATACAAATTTAATTTTAGACAGTAAGCTGTGTGTATAAACCCGTACATGGGAATAAAGGGGAAGATGATGAACATGACTGGAAAAGGGAGAGGGAGGGGGGATGGACGTCGCGGAGGATCTTCAAATAGAGGTGGACGTGGCCGCGGTCGTGGTAAAGGGAGGGGAAATGCCACAATTAGCAAGGCCGTTGAAGTATTTGATATCGATGATGGAGACGACATTTGCAACGAGGCGCTAGCGTACGCCCATTAATACAACAATGAAATTATTAATTAAATATATAAGAAGTTAAAGGAGTCATTGGAAAAGCAAATTAAAATTTATTTTTTTAACACACAGGAGTGTTGAACTTGAGCAAAGTTCATTGGCGCAATCCTTCGAGGAACTGAATCAATTAACTGCTTTAGATGGGTTCGATGAGGTTTCAGCAGGTTGGCGCATGCTTATATGTTGATTTTATGCTTATAGTTTATAGCTCAAGTCGAGTCTAAGCTGCAATTATAATGAGTTAATGAGTTTATCAGTCAACCATAAATCCTATTTAAATGTATCTAGGTGGTCTCTGGATTTATCCAACGAATCGCCCTGTAAGAGATTATCAGTTCGACATTGTGAATACGGCATTGTTTCATAACACCTTAGTCAGCCTACCAACAGGTAATTGGGTAAATTGCAACGTACAACTTAACTGATTCAATGCGCAAATACTAAGTAATAAGGTTTCTTGTGGCTTAGGTCTAGGCAAGACATTTATTTCTGCTGTGGTTATGTACAATTTTGCCCGGTGGTATCCTTCCAGCATAGTCATATTTATGGCTCCAACGAGGCCACTAGTAACCCAGCAGTTAGAAGCTTGCCACAACACAGTAGGAATAGAGAAGGAAAGAACAGTGGAGCTAACTGGAAATATTGCTGTAAAGAAAAGGGAGCAATTTTGGAAAACAAAGACGGTTTTCTTTCTTACGCCCCAAGTCTTACTGAGTGATATTGAGCGGAAGTTTGTACCTGTTGAGAAAATTCGAGTTTTAGTTTTTGATGAAGCCCATAAAGCTCTAGGCAATCACGCGTACGTTCAAGTGATCTCAGCAGTTTCAAAAACGAACAGACTATTTAGGGTCTTGGCACTAAGCGCAACACCGGGTGGCGATATGGGCGTGGTTCAACAGGTACCTAATTTAATTTCTAGTAACAACTTTTATACCGGGTGCGTATTATTTCGTAATTTGTGATTATGATGAATTGAATGAATTTATATTACTTCAATAGGTGTTCAAAAATCTGCTCATATCACGAGTAGAATTACGATCGGAAAATTCTCCTGATATATTACCTTACATTCATTCAAAAAAAGTAGACGTGCGTGTTGTATATTTGTCAGGATATGTCAAAGAAGTGTATGACAGCATTATAGAGGTATTACTTGTTCACAGATATCATTTAGAAAAACTTTGGGTGGCGCCAAATTACCAGTATTAGTTATTCTGGTTAAACAAAATAAAGTCTTTGTTCACTGTAGATTTTCCAGACATACTCGGGTAGACTTATTAGAGCCGGCGCCATAACTTCTACTAGTGCAACGTATTCAAAATTTCAGGTAATATTAAGTTAAATCTATTTACTGCTTCTCCTTTTAGGTGCCTATATACTGATAAACTATTTTTTAAATTTTTTAGTTGTTGAAAATGAGGGAAACTTACCGAAAAAATGTCAGTAAAACCATTCCGTCTTTTCAACAGAATCAAATAGAATCTGATTTTAACATTTGCATTTCACTCAGCCATGCAGTAGAGATGCTTAATACGCACGGTCTACGATGCTTTTGTGTGTACCTTCTAGGTAAACTATGAACAATAATAATAATTTATAATTTGACAAAAGATGATTTTTTAAAATTTACATTACGATCAACTTGTGTGATAGGTGTGCTAGGTAAAGAAAAAGGATCTGCTTTAGTGTCAGCTGAACTAAAAAGAAACGACGGAATTCAAAATTTAGTTCATGATGTGAAAAGCAAGCTGAATATTTCAATGGAAAACTCTACATTTGATTTTGATTTGTCCAATACATCGGATCTTTATTCTGTGGTATTACTAAAATTAGCAAAAGAGATTTCAAATGGAAAATGCATCTATTGTAGGATTGTTAAATATATACTTTCTCGATTTTTCATTTAAATGGCAGGCTGGACGTCATAATACTAGCTTACCTGAGCGCAGAAACCAAGATGTTGATTATACACTCAGTCATCCAAAGCTACCTGTTTTGAAAAATGTAATTGAGGAACATTTCCGAGAGTACCAAGTAAAAAATGAGTCTACACGTGCAATTGTGTTCAGTCAGGTAATGCACGAAGAACGCATTTCCCCAATTATTAGTGCAATGATAATGTATATTGTTGTAATAATGTATTATTGTTATAATTTTTTAAAAAGTGGATGGAAAGACAGTCTTCATACTTACTAGTGGAAAGGAAGAAAAGGTGGATACTGATTGCTCTACTCATATTGCCATATGTCAATATAAAACTTTGCGGCCAAAAATAAGTTAGTGGGTTTATTTTAATTCCAGAGTTATCGTGCAAGTCTTAACCAGCACTCAACTATAAGTAAAACTATTACTGATCCAAAGGCACTTCAACCATTTCTATATAAAAAGAGTCCTCACATGGTTCCAGCCGGTAAAAAGACATTATCGATTCGTGGAATTTTAATGAAATGTGTAAATTTTCTTTAAAAATCAGGAAATAAGCTGACTTTTAATCTAGGAATTGATATGACATGTTGGAAAATGGACGTAAAACTACCTTCCGAGCATAATAACAGTTTGAGACCTTCGGATGTAGATTGCATTGATGTTGATGAAGACAGCACCGGTATGAACAGAGAGCAACATACTTTGTTTTTATATTTTTTAAAATTATTTAGTGCAGAGCAAGTACAGTGAATTACTTTATGAGTTGTTTAAATATGAAACTGTTGAATTTGAGGCCGTGTAAATACTTTTTTAAAAATTAATGGTGTGGTTAAGAAACGTATTTACTATTTCAGAATCTGAGGCAAAACAAAAGCCAAAAACAAAGAAACCAACTGGTAGCAACAAAGGCAAAGGGATAAAGAAGACCACCACTTCCTCAGTGAAAGATAAGCGAGATACTACGCTTGCAAAAATGTTTGAACGAATGTCAAATGATGAGCCACCTGCTAAGAAAAAGAAATCACTAGAAGAGGTCTCATGTATCCCAGAAGTAGTAGATATAGACGTAGAAGTTGTACCGGTTGAATTACCACAATACGATGATGCAATGGATTTTGAAGCTGATGATAACATTCATAGGCTATTTGATGACGCCGTGGAGAATAATGCTGATGATAGTTTCTACGTGATTAGCAAAATCTTTGATATGAATTTAAATGAAAGAATAGAATGGACACCATGTACTTCATATTATAAAAGTAAAGCTGTTCCAGCACTACCAAATACAGAAAACATGAGCATGTCTGAGCTAAAGAGCCTACTTGTAGACATTCCCGACATGGTGCGATCTCTGGAAACTCGGGAGTCTTTTGATCGTCTAGGAAGAGATTTTTGTGAATGCGGGAATGAAATGGAATCTTTAAATGTAAATGGAGAAGGTAGTAAGGAGTGCGACTCTAATGCTATGGACATTGATGAGTACGAAGACAACAATGATAGTTCAGCTACACACTTTTCCGAATCTTTTGACAACAGTTCATCTACCAACTTTTCTGAACCATTGAATATACCAATTCTCAACAGCAAAAAAGAATCACCGATGTTTAGCGTTTCGCCCAACTCTATGTCTATTCGCTCTCATACTAGTGGCGTATCAAAATTAAAGGTTTCTGAAACTGATGCTGAGGTAGAATACCCATTTCATCGAAGTCCTGGCGCATCCAGGAGAGGCCAACAAGCTGGACTTAACACCGACGCATTTTCTGACACTTCAAAATTTGATGCTGACGCAGATGTTGCAGCAACTGTCAGTGAGGCTTCCAATATATCGTCTTTTAATCAAAGCCAGTCCCGTAAGGAAAACTTCAAATTTAAGAAGAGAGAGCCTACCAAAACTTCATATTATCAGACCAGCACACCTAACAGAAACGTGATCAGCCATACTCCAGTAAGACTTCCAGTCCATTCACCAACTCTCCAAAGTGTTTCAGTTGCTAAACAAAATATATCCTCGCCAAAACAGAGCCCCCCAACTTTAAAGAATAATGTGCCCGTGGCTTCCAGTTTTACTTATACGGAAAGTGATGGTAATTTGGCGTCCTACTCAGCACCGAAATTCAATTTTAAAGCTAAAAAGGATTCAAGTAACAACTCTCGATGCAGCCCCGAAGCAAAGAAACAGCGATTTCAATTACCCATATATGAACCAATATCCAAAGGCAAAACAGACTACAGCTCTCATCCTGTTAAATCCATATTTAAACGAAATTACTCTCCTCCTCCTTCGCCCCTTTCTAACTCACTGCGAGTTTCCCCACCCAGGGACACTTCCAGAGTTTCTCTCTTTGATCAGTCTGTAAATTCCAGTGCTTTTCCAACTTCTCCAGATGTTTCTCCAATAAATGAAAATCGATCTCGATCTCGACGCTTAGAACTGCAAAAAACGCCTGAGAGATTTAGTGACTCGGACGATGATGGCGTGATGCTCGCCTCCCCTGAGATAAAGCAGAATGTCACCTTTTTGGATAGAATTGAGCAACTTAGGACTCAGAAAACTCAGAAACCAAAGCGTATTACTTCTAGAGCACGCGTCTCCAATCCGTTCATTGAGTCACAGGCCGTGGATAGCGATGCAGGAAGTAGTGACGAAGAGAACTTTGATGATGCAGAGGGCTTGGACGATTCATTCGTTAGTCATAATGAAAGTTTTGCGGTCACTGAAAGGTAAGTAAAAATTGCTGCATAATATATCTACAACATATGCAAGCTCACAATGATTCTGAATTTGAATTGCAGTCAGCAAGTAATGTACCTGGAATCTGTTAAGGATACCGTTCCTGCAAGATTTGGTCGGATTGAAAAACCTCTATCACCTCGGTTTTATGGAACAGAGATGGATGTTTCTGAGGAAGGATATGACCAAGACGTGTGTTTACTTAATACGAAAATTTTAAAAGTGTCTAACGCTACCATTTTGAGTTTTCCAGCTTATTGAACTGAAAAATTGCAATTTCTCATTTTTAGGACTCATTTTGTCAAGATGATGGTGAAGTGGACTACCTAGATGTTGGTGTATTTACTCAAGCAATGAATCAAGCAAAAATTGATTTAGCAAGTGGTTCGTCCGTTGGAGCTGGGCGACAGACCCGAGGCGCCAAAAAAGCAGCAGTTGCCGAAACGATTACAGGCAAAAGTTCTTCTGGGCAATCAAAGCAACGTCGACGAGTAATCACGTACGACAGTAGCAGCGACGACGACTAAAAATGAATGCAACATACTATGAGCGCCGAACTTACTCGCAAACCCGTTTCAGTTTTAAACTAATGTTTTTTAAAAATAGTGCCGCATTTATTTAATATTTTCCCTCGCGTTTAGTAAATTATTGTGTTTTTTGTTCGTGAAAAAAGTAAATTGGTAAATATTAAGAACCTTCATGTTTTTTTGCTCAAGTTACATTATACTGTAGTAAAATTGGGTACATTTTCCCATTCAGCCAAAATAAAATATCTGTTCCTACTCATACTTCGCTAGTCGTTGATCAAATGATCAGTGTAAAGTATGTTGACCTTCAGGTGCAAAGAAGTACATAGTAGTTTTAGTCAACCGATGATATGTCTAATTGCATTTTAGTTGTAATAACATAAGGCAAAGCCTTTAAAGACTACTGAAAACTCAGCTCATTGGATTCTCATACACATTTCATAAACTGGTCGTAAAAAGCAGTAATCTTTTAAGGAGAACAGTAATTGTTGGTTATCATTTTGAACTAGTTACTCTCATATACGAGCCTTGAAATATGAATCATTATTTTTAGCAAATTGTAGAAGTAATCCTTTCGCTAGACATGGTGTCATTTTAAGCACAACACTTTGCATTTACTCATTTAATGGGCTGAACGGATAACTGCTGAAAATTTCATGGCGTAGGAATGTAGAATTGCTTACTCTAAAAAGCAAAATGATATGATAAGTATTCTCGCACAGATCATCAGTGCCAAAATGTAGTCATCATTGAGAGTGGAGAGGTACCTGTGCATATGAATTATTTTCTTTCAGATTACCTTTAGAAGCATTTATGTGCTGCTCAATCCGCAATAAATAATAATTTTGTAGTCGTTCCCGCCCACAGCAGTTCAGTTAAATGGTGTGAATGTGAAATTATAAAGAAGGGGTACGCATAACGGAAGGATTATTTTTCTCTTTACGACTTGAGACAACTCATCACTCCAATGCACGCTGAGGAGAGGACGCTGACAGATGATGACGTTTCCTTCTCAAAGTGTTAGACTTAGCACCTTTCCTTACACGCTAAGAAACTTGTCGGAGCTGAAGCTCCGAGGGATAATAAAAAATGTAATTGGAAGGGTATTACGGAATCCATCAACGTTGAGGACTCATCCGTGAGAGTGCATACACCCTTCCCCAATAAAATTCTTGTTGTAGTGGAGTGGAAAAAGTGATTTCGTGATGCAATCTTGAACATATCAAAAATTATCATGGATGTGGATTTTATCTATATCCCTGTGTCCTCTCATTCCTCTCCACCTTTTCGTCTCTTCTGAGCGGATGGAGGAATAGGCACAAAACCATGGCTCGCGTGCAACTACATGAGCTAAACACTTAAGCTCTTTCTACCTTTTCCTCTCGTCATGGAGTCTGAAATGGAACCAATTATGACAGCGACACCTCCTCATCTTCTTCAACTTGTCTTCGTATCGATAATCAATTACCGTAGGAATGCTCAACTGCAATTTACTAAAAAGGAAATTTCAACTCACAAGATTCTTACCTCGACCAAATCCGATCCCACTATTACATACTCTTTAATACTTGTACTGGTTCAATCATTTCATACCTTTTGTATTTGATAGTTCTTCTTGGACATTAGCCTCTGCTAGAAAAAAGTGCTGATTTAAGACAGCTTAGCGTTTTTTTACCATGGAAGAATGGCGGCCTTGCACATTCCACTTTTTTTTAGTACAAAGCTCACTAGAGCCAGAAAAGAGTTCACTTGCTCACTCCATTATACTTGCTAATGTCAATAACCTTTACCTTCCGTAAAAAATAATGTTACATATGGTTAATATACATCCCAGTAGATCTTCTTAAGTTGGATTATCATCTCATTTATTTTAATTTCACTGACTGAATTCGAGACCGTTCTAAATTTCCTAGGACAGCGTTTACATTATGCGTGCTAAGTGAGCGGACATTCATCAACTGCTATTAAATTAGACTGGACATGAATATCCTTCTCAAGTGTATTTCCAGCAAGCCTTGCTCCCTTTTTTTCCTCCTCTCACTCAAAAACGAAACAATATCGTTTGTATGTGCACACAGTGCATCGCCAATAATAGTACAATTAGTTTGCAGCTGCAGCCTCAAGCTCCTCATATATAGCGCTTTGTGAGAGGGTGGCAATTTAAATTGCACTGACTCTGAGTGTAGGAATGTATATACTTCAAGTCAAGTCCTAATTTGCACCAGTCAACATTAATCATAACTTGTTTACAAATCATTAGAAAAAAAATCCTATTTGACTGGAGAAGGATTTAATATGACTATGTGTAGGTGGATTAAATAACGATGATACAATCATATATTCTTCTCAGAACTGAAAACTGCCTTGGATACCTACTTAAATCCGTATTACTTTAAATGAGCATCACCATCAGCCCATATATTGCCGTGAGGGCAGAGAAATGCTGCTCACATTACGTAATTCATGAAAAAACTCCAAACTCGAAAAAAAATACTTGTGTAGGTATTTCCAGCGTTGCATGGCTCTCATCATCTCCATTCGCCATATTAATGCACCATCGTGTGAAGGAAAAGAATTGGAAAGATTCATTGAAAAAAGAAATCGTCAGGTTTGTACTTTGTGTGCAAAAGTGAGACAAGACGTCGACGATGTGTTTTCTCTTGTCGTCGGAACAACTGGATCACAACCGATACATTTTGCTGGCTAAATGGAGCAAAAGCTACTTTGTTCAGCGTTTTCAGCCGTATTCTCCACAGTGGAGGATAGTGAGTGAGCCGTTGCGATCGTCTTTTTTTAATGGATAGCGCATTACAAACTTACAAGCGAGGAGGGAGAGAAGGGAAGAAGGAGCTAAAACTCTTCTGCATTTTGAGAGCTCTGCCTCAGTCAGCTCTGCGCCACAGCCAGAACAAGATCTCTGTGAAATTCTCTGCTCCGTCAGGTAATCCATGTGCGCCTACTTTTCATAAGTGATTGGAAGGCTGCATGCAGGTGTAAAGTAAATCAATTAGCGGTGGACTAAAGAAATGAGCTAAAAAAAGTGAGCCTTGCTGGTGGGGAAGCGCAGCGGATTCATGTACTTACATCTCCGAGGAAAAAAGTTCCCGTCGTTTTTTACATAGCGCATTACAAACTTACAAGCGAGGAGGGAGAGAAGGGAAGAAGGAGCTAAAACTCTTCTGCATTTTGAGAGCTCTGCCTCAGTCAGCTCTGCGCCACTGCCAGAACAAGATCTCTGTGAAATCCTCTGCTCCGTCGGGTAATCCATGTGCGCCTACTTTTCATAAGCGATTGGAAGGCAGCATGCAGGTGTAAAGTAAATCAATTAGCGGTGGACAAGAGAAATGAGCTAAAAAAAAGTGAGCCTTGCTGGTGGGGAAGCGCAGCGGATTCATGTACTTACATCTCCGAGGAAAAAAGTTCCCGTCGTTTTTTACCGACTGTTAACTTATCTGGAGGCTTAGCCATTTATTTATGTGAGAACTGAGAAACTGTCAGAAAAAAAAGTGTGCATAGGAAATAATAGTAAAGTCGTACTCGTAAATATTGATGTAATTTCAAAGAGAACAGTCAATTCTAACGAAGCCATTTGCTCCTGAAGAGAGAAATCGACTTAAGTAAATTGAACAGAGCAGTGTGTATTATTAGCTATTTTTTTCTGAGGAACTGAGCAGTGCAGCTTGAAAAAGTGCATTACTTTTAATCATCAACCATTTTCACACACCAACTGGTGAGCCGGTTTCGATCCATCGATAGCCTCATCAGCATCAGTCAGCTTCATTGTCTGGAAAGGGGAAAAGGGCAGGTAAATAGAAATGACAGTAAAATATATTTCACCTATTGTTTGCCCTCCTCCTCCTCCCTTTTTAGGTCCTGGCCTGGGTCACTCCACAACGTCTCTCATTTTTGTTGTACCTACGAGACACATTCATTACATCTTGTTTCCGCTCACTTCACATTAGCTCATATATCAATCTCAAATATACCGGGCTCGTAAGGGACACTAAAATGTGTACAACCCCGATAATTCTCGAAAGCCTATGAAATAACCTTTACTTTCCCTATTCCATTTTTTATTGCTCTCTAAAAAATAGCTTTTACTTTACATGTGTACAGCTCCCTCGTTGCTTTTGCATAGCAGACGTCCACAAGCAATATATATGTGTCAATAAAATGCTTCTTTCCATTTTCAACTTATTTTTTACGATTCCCTTTTTCATTACTTTTTTTTCCATTGGTGTAAAAAAATATTTAATAAACTAACCAGCAACAAGGGAGAGTAAAAAGCCTATCAAAAAAACTAATTTGAATTTTTAAAAAAAGACACAGCCAAAACAGCAATATTTCAGTGTGTGGAGGTTCATTGTTTTCTCCCTCGTTGTTTATTATTAGGTTTAGAAAAGCACAGATTTGAAGCAAGAAAAACGCCACACGATACTATTCCACCAGCAATGATCTTAATATGATGATGAGAATGACTAGAAAAAAGGAAAGAAAAGAAAAAAAAGTTTTTTTTGAGAAAATAGAAAGAATAATATCATGCGTAACCTCACCAGACACAGACAAAGTTGGCTGGCCTGTCTTGGCAGTCTGGTTGGACTGCAGTTCTCATTTGTAGTACCGTTTATTTTACAGATCGGCTGCATAATAATAAGTGTGTCTATTTATTTATGGTTCCTGATCCACTGACAATAGGTAGTGAACCACAAGGCACTGTACATATTTGTGTGAGCGAGCATAAAGAAGCTCTCTGGACCCGTGTGCCTGCATAAAACTGGCTGTATTTGATGGAAGGAAGAGTGAAAGCAGGCAGGAAGCATTCTTCTGCACTTCTATTTTTTTAGTTTAAACAGATCCATATCTTGAGTCTTGTAACAATGATGATGGTCGTAGTGCATGGTGGAGGCGTAAGAGACGCCAACGCAGTGCCGCCACGGATGGCTACTTCTAATAAAAAAATTTTTTTGCTTTGTACTAGTAGCGTGATAGAAATCTTATAAAAGCGGAGACTAGTTCCAGGTTATAAAAAGGTTTAATGTTCCATTGATCTAGTTAAACACCTCAGCAAAAAAAAAAGAAAAGGTTAGTAACCAGCGGAAAAATGCAGAAGTAGTAAAAAAAAGTACACTCAACGACGGTTTTTGTTAAATTTAAAAAGAAACTGAAACGAGTTTTTGTTTATACAAATATTTGAGAAAAAAAATTGGGCAAGCCAGAGCCCAGTGATGATACTAAAAGTTGAAATAGAAATATTCTTAGAAAAAGGAGTGATCTGTTTCCGGATCACATTTTCACAATGTTTTCTGAGCAGTTGTGTGTGTAATGACGAGTGTTATGAGGAGGAGTGACTGGGCAGCTGTAGTGAGTAGTGATGGGATGGCAGAGTGGTGATGATGATCTGTATCATGCAGCAGTTTTCACCTAAGAGAAAAGAGGAGGATGACGAACGTTTTTTTTTGGATTTCGAAAATATCTGTTTTGCGTGCTCTCAGCTCGTTTGTTGTGCACGCGTTGATTTTCAGCTCAATTTATTGTCTAACGAGTTGTTTCTTTGTTCCTAAATATGCATGCTAGTTATTTACTGTATGGAGCGGAATCGGACTTTTTTCCCGTTCCCTTTGTGATCCGTTTATCATATTATGGAGGAATCGCTCAGGATTCCCTATGTTTCCTTGCTTTGCCTACTTTGCGATCCAACTCATTAAAGGCAACGTAGAAAAATGTGTAACGAGCAGCAGATAAATTGACAATGAGGGACGATGGGATACTATGATCTGATCAGGGGAATTCTTTTGAAAATGGATGCACAGTCGTTACAATGAGTTGGCGACATTAGTAGAAATGGGATTGGAAATGTTTAAGCTTGTAAAAGAAAGGACGAGGATTTGCTGTGTCAGGGGAACTACTCGTTAAAAATTTGTTATGGACATACACTAAGCATTTGACAGTAGTCATATATAAGTACATAATTTTTTTTGTGGATTTAACAGTTGTACATGTTTGGGTGTCACTAATTTGTAAAATGTGAAACTTCACGTTTGGAAGGCACCCCAGTAAAAGTTGTTAATGAGAGCGATAACAAAGTTGAAGAAACGATCACTTAACCTGAAAGAGGTGTGCGGGAACAACTCGAAATAATTGGCCGTAAAAAGTTGGTTTGAAATGCATAAATTTTTTCACCCAAATTAATAACCAGCAGTTGTAGCAACAAAGTAGTGGACGGGCACTTATTGACTAACCGCAGGGAATTCATAGGATGAAATGAGTTGCGAGGAAGTAGTAAACTTTCTATTTATTTCAAAGCTTTTAGTTTGCACACAGCATTAAACCATTTTGATGCATTTCATTACTGCAGACACGAAGCAGCAGTTCCTTCCACTTTCAAAAATGGTTTCCAGCTCTCCCTCTCTCCCCATCTCTCTCCACATTCAATATATTTTTAACGCGGAGCGTCCATTTCATGCGTGTGTAAAATTTGGAAAAGCTGTTAAACTTTAATTGAAAAATGGATATGCATTTTTTAAAGTCCAACTTTAGTCAAGGACATGTACAAAATTAAATGTTGTGGCTGTAGTTCCTCTCTTAGTAAACAGGATTTCCAGAGGAAATAATCTCTCGAGCACTTTTCCTCTCTCTCTCTTGAAAAGTCAATAAAGCGCACACTGCGACTACCCCAACGACAAAAGTAATGTGCACTATAAAATGCACAGATATACATATACTGACAGTGTAGAGTGGAGCACTAAAAATGCCAGCCATTTGAAGACAAATGAGAATGTTTTTTCTTAGCATGTAAATTGCATGATGACCTTTGCTTTGCGGTTAAATTACCCGTAATTACGGTGAAAATTTGTTGAAGGACAGAGTCACTCCATTTGCTCATCGCATAAAAAATACAATTTTTTTTCTCCTCCCAAAAAATCCAGACTTTATTCTGGGGAAGGAGAGGGCAATAAAATTGGAACAACTTGTTCAGCCCAAAAAAAAAATGAGATGCACTGGGAATGCGATGCAATAGTAGTGCAGTGCACAAAAACGTGTGGGTTATGGTTATGACTGTAGTGACGGTGTGGTGCAGGTATTAAATGAGGATGTGTGTTTGCAAGCAGAATGCAGAACATTTTTTTTTCAGAGCTCCCACATTTAAATAATCTTTCCATTTCACACTGCACAAACAACGTGGAGCGAGTGCCAGTGGGGCAGCCATAGCCGAGTTTTTCAAGGGAAATGCGATGCCTTTTTCCCTAAGGTTGGGTAAAAACCTGGAAGTGTCTTTACTGCATCGTTACACGCATTCATTATTTTACTCTTTTACGATTCTCACATTTTCCAGATAATGGCCACAGCCCAGCTCGTAATTCTGCATGAGCATTAATTTAAACCAGTAATTTATCGGGAGAGGTGGAGGGGAACGGCGCACGCTTTTTTTTTCTACTTCAAATATTGACTAGACTTTTAATAATCCTAGCATAATATTTATTTTACTATTTTTTGTCTTTTTCTGTGGGGACTGGCTTGCGCAAATTGCTTCAAAAAGTTGGGAGGAAGAACAGGTCGTAATTAGGAGTGTTTAGCAACACATCCAAAAAAAATCTATTTTTAGTTGGGAATCACTAAAAAAAATTGTTTTCGGTAGCGGGGGTGTACCTCTAAAGGAATTATTTTGGGTTCATTACCATAATTTTTTATTAATTAGTTGAGCATTATGGTGGTTTAGGATTGGGAGATAGTGGAAAATATAACGGCAGCGCGGCTTCAATTATTTCCCCAAAGCCACTTCCAAAAGCGCTATCGTACGGCTCATGGGATGCGGCTCTTTAAAAGAGAAGATGAGCTCGTCCTCATATACCTACTTCCTCAGATTTTGTGCTGCTCCACTTACCTACCTAAACAAATGACTCAGATGGAATACTGCAAAGTAAAAAAAAATGCTCAAGAGTTCGTTATAGCGTCCTATCACACACCAGACGACGGCTAATGCCTAAAATTACAGCGTTCGATTTCTACTCTCTCTTTCTCTCCCGTGGTGGATGTGTACTTATTTATGCTTGAGCTAACTTCCAATATCGTTGCTCAGCAGATCGCTCAGACATTTCGTGGATTCATTCGATTCCGTTGCTTCTCTCTTCTCTGATTTGACATTTTGTTATAAAAATCATTGAAGGGAAAAATCTTCTGACAATTTTTTTTTCGCTGTGGTAGATGAGCTCATGATGAAATTTTTTCGGGATGCGGAAAGAGAGAGAATGTGTGTGTTCTTTTAAGTAATGAGAATTCATTCCTTCATAAAACATTTTCTCCTGAAAAAATGGGAAATGAGCGTTATTTGCAGTCTACTTCTTGGTCTGTCTTTTCTCACAGAAAATTTTCCGTTTCTCTCGTGTCGTACTATCACAATGCACTTAGCGTTACCAAGTACATGTTCCGTTCCATGCTGGTGCATATCCGGAAAAAACAACAGAATAAAATCAGAAAAAGTAGGACAAAAAGTGAAGGGAAAAGTAATAAATGGAAGGAAAGGTATAAAAAATATTTTTCACAAAAAACGGAAAAGATAAACTAAAGAGAGATGGGCTAACAAAAATCTATGATTTTTTTTTGCTTCAGCGAAACACGAGATTTTTCCGAGGTAGGATTTTTTTTGTAGTTAGTTAGGTATGGTAACATGCATAAGTAAATAGTTTAGGCGAAAACTCTCAGAGTAATGAAAGGTAGTAAAAAAAAGCTGCCAATATTCTGCAAACTTTGGGGATAGTCCATTTTTTTTAGTTTACTGGCCACAAGAGAAGACGAGAAAAAAAATTGCACCGCAGAACTACATACTTCCGCTTACAAGTCCATTTGAGAAGAAGATGAATTATTAGAGCTGTTCTGTCTCTCCTTTAACGAGCCCACTGGACAGATCTGCTGAGCGAAGGAGGATCACGTAGCTGGCTGAATATTTTTTTATACACGAAAAAAAATAAGTTTGCAAACTTTTTTTTATTGCGAAATGTGCCCATTACCTATTCAGCTCTTCTATTAATTTCCATAAGAAAAAAATCAAGAGAGATGCACAGTGACATGTCTTCCTTTTATTGCCTGTAAGAAAAAAGACATTTTCTTCGCAGTCTGTGCTCCCTGATGAGCTGCTTATGTTGAGCATGCAAGCTCGCATAGGGTAATGTGCAGGGTAATGCGCGTAGGCGGACTTATTCTCAGTTGTCAGTAGGAATTAGAATGATACTACAGCACCTCAACTATTCAGGGATTACGAGAGTGTATAGCATCACCCCTACACGCCATGAAATCACCACACAATCAAGAGCAGATGATAGCATGTACGTGACATTTATACGCTCATTTATGGCGTGGATAAGGCACACGCCGTACAAATATCGTCATTATCCCATTGTCAAACAAGGCTGATGGAAAGGTGTGTGTCCCACAAGAATAAAATCACGGCACAAACTCGCAACAATAGCGCTGGCGGAGTAGAGAGGAAGTGCATTATAAATTCTGTGGAACTCTGCGTATGATTCACGTCCGTGCAATCTGTAATCTGAGATGTTGATTAATAAAAAGGGAGATGACACGATGCTGAGAGCTGACACGAAAGAAGGCTGTAAAAAAATCGATGGCCTAGTTATCTTTACCTAATTCTGAGCAGAAGGACTTTTTATGCAACTCCTTTTTGTTTACGTGCTAGAGCTCAATAAGCTCCTACAACGACAACGTCTTTTCTCGCACTGTCTAAGCTAGTGGTTGAGGAGCGGCTGAAAAAAAAATTTAATAATAGTATCACGAATCCACAATACGTCATCACTGCTCAACACCTCCCCAAAAAATATAATAAATTTGTTAAGTTTGTTACGGACACTTTTTCTAGTGGAATGAAAAGGATCTCTATGTAAACTGATCTAGTAGTTGTTTACATATTCAATTGTTATTATGTGGGTAAATAAGTGTTTTTGGTTACTAGCTAAAAAGTAAGTCTGAAAAACAGAGTTACGGTTCCAGGTAGAGAAAGAGCACTCAGGACCAGCGGATGATATTTTATTTTGAAGAGGAAATCTTGTGAAGCGGAAACGCATATTGCTGTTAGGCATTAGCCACTTTAGCTCTCTAATCATTCACGGGTGAAGGGTGCCATTATCATTAGCTGCTTTCAGAATTCTACTATGCCACTTGGCAATGTTATGTGGCCGTGTAATGCATTTCACTTTGCTAGTCGAGCATTAAGCATGTAATTTTTTACTTCCCATTAGCATTATTTATAATATACTGAGCTGTAATAATGAAAGTGAGAAATTACGACAAAAGCTAGTGCCTAACTAGGCAACTAAAATAACACATTTTTTTACTACAGCCTCCTCATCCATACGACTCGGGTATTAAAGTCCTCCATCGTCCCATCACAGCATAATAATATATTTTTTTTTGATAATTTTCGCCGCACTATAAAGAGGTGAAATGACGGCGTTCAGAATGACTGGCAGATTTATTCTTCGACACGACTCTAAAAAATATATTAACGCTTCTTGTCCCTCCTTTAAAAATTGTATTCAAATCGTTGAGTTCTCTTCCCATACCTTCGGCTTTTATTGTCCAATTCCATTTTTACTTTTGGCTTCGTTATTATTTGGATTTTTGTCGAGGACACTCACAATACCAAGCTATAGTTTGGAATTGTGGAGTGAGCGTAAACATGTTTTTCTCTCCTCTTCAAAAGCAAAAGCATCCGATTTATAATAAAAAAATTACATGCATCTTCTGTTTTTTTCTAGTATGCATCTCAAAATGTGCATCTGCATCGCTTCATGGTCAAGCCAGGCTGCACATTTCATAGAACGGAACAAAGGAATTTTTATCAATGTACATTTTTATGTATTTATGCTCTCCTCTTCTCCCGCAACTACCAACTACAGCTACATCCATTGGATTTTTATCAGGAGACAGCTGCTGCAGTTCTATATATACGCGGCTATTTCATCCACAAAAATCCTTCGGGTGGTGGTGCACGGTGACAATTTACAATTGTTAGAGCTCATGCGATGAATGACCTTAGGTATTCAACGTTGGCATACTTGCTCACGCCACAAAAACCTAGTCCGAATAGAACTTGAGTGAGAAGAAAAAATATCTTCCAAAAAAGAGCAATGCATCGCGCTCAGTCTTTCTCACTCTTTGCCTCTTCTTCCACGGCACCATGATGATATCTTTTTATAGAGATTTTACGGCTGTATAATGCCTCCCTGGAAGGATTTCCTAAGACATGCTCACAACGCCCTTTTCCCATCCTGTCATATCAGAAAAGAGTGATTCCGTCATTTCGCAGTGTTAGCAGGCTCAGCCAATATTACGAGCTTGTTTCGAAGCAGAGGCAATCAATAAAAAGAGAGGACAATGATTTTTATTGAAGTGCTGAGTTGCTTCCTTAAGTTGCACTCTAGAAAAATACCCATTGAAAAAAAGTGCTGTAAAATTTTCCCATAAAAATAACTGCCTGGGTGCACTAAAACATATTATAAAACGCAAAGAGGATAATTTAAAGAGGGGGAATTATTGTAATTTGAGATTTTAATGGGATCTGTCACTTATTACAAATATATTGGCCAACGTGAGAACAGTAATAGACTGGCTTAGTCTTCGAGAAAGAAACTTTGAACTGTTTTTTGCCTAATGGCAATTTTGACAGTGACTGCTCTGATTAGTTTTTTTTTATATTTTCCTGTGCAATATCGTGGGCAGAGAAGTGGCTTTGCTATATATTGTATACATTTTTGGGTATGTGGGAAGTTCATTTGAGCAGCTTATTATAAACACACTTTTTTTAAATGGAGGCAAGGTACTCAGGCATGGACAAGAGGAATTTTTGTTTGGAGCTGCTCTTCTCGACTTTAAATTAGTATTCTTGTTGGCACTGCAATGTCAGAGAATTGCAGTATGCTGCTGGTCGCTGTTGCTCGTATATCGATCAATAACGTCTGCAAAGTGCACATCAAGAATGTTAAAGTTGGTTAAATGATGATGCAGAGTGACTAATTCGCGTTAGCCAGCCCTTACGTCTTACGAGAAAAATGACATCATGTTTAGGTATTACAGCCATTTTTTCGAGCAATTATTGTCTTGTCTGTAACTAAAGTCGTGTTAGTAACTACGGCTCATTCATTATTCATCATATCACTGATTATCGACGTGTACCGTGAGGTCAGGCAAGGAGTCTGCAGAGAGGAGCTCGCTCAAAAAAATAATAAATATTTTGCATTAATAGGCGTCTTCAGTGGAGCTCCATTATGTAGATGGAGAGAGAGCGAAATATTTATGAGATGGCATGGCATGGGAATGTGATAACCCCAAACTTCTCCAGAATTTGTTATTATGGACTGGCCATAGCCACTTTTTCGCATCCCACACAGGATTTGAGCTTCAGATAGCGCTCTGCTCTCCACGCATCGCCACCATTCATTACACAATTGCACTGTTATTGAAAACTACTTATTTTTCTGAGAAATGGGAAAAACTCGACATTAAAAATATGAACGCTTTCATTTAGTACCGGTAAGCCGGGGTTGAAATGGTCGTGGGTGTTGGTTTCAACGATAACGAATAAAAAAGCAACTGCTTCGAGGCCCAAAGATAATAAAAGCGATTGCCAAAAATAAAAGCTGAATAGAAAAGGAATGGAGAAAGAAAACCGACAATTTGCGAACATCCATTCCCCGTAAATTGAACATTCGCTGTGCATCTGTATCAAATTATTTAAGTTTTATTGTTTTGCCACGTCCTCCCCCAAAATTTCGAAAACAATAATTTCGCACAGCACAAAAAAATTTCAAGTAGCTTCCTACAAAATCAAAAGACTCCTTTTAATCCTTTCATGAAAAGACTAAAGTACTAAAATCCGGATTTTATTTCGCTAGTCCTCGCGTGAAATTGCTATCTAAACAATGCACACATTTCAGCCAGTTTATCAATCCGTCTCAGGTCCGACTGCCAAGAGCCGATAAGAAAAGCTGATGAAAGCCTTCGTTTCTAATATTTAAACGGAGGTCCGGAGCGTGACTACGTTACTAATTCTACTTTTTATCATCGCAATGGGATACATACCGTAATCCCAATGGCTAAAAAAGTATTAAGACAATACTTAAAACTGAAACTTAATACTGGCGTCTATCAATAAGCAACTGCTACTAAAAGCAAAGTCTAAATATTGTTACATATCGTTATCGTTTTCTGCTGGGCTTCTTGTAAAAACGGATTTTTTTACGGAGTGCCTTAGTGAAAACGATATGCTGGGCTTTCCAAACAAAATAATTATATCTGAGAATCAAGGAAACTCGAGCTTGTTATGATTTCAGTCACACTCTCATATTAAATTTTTATTTCAAGTTTATCACATCATCATATTAATGCAGCTGTTTTTTTAGCTGTAACCTTGGTGCAATCACTCACAGGATCTCTCATATGGACAGATCTAGAAAGGAGTGTTGAGAGAACATTGATTTCGAGGAAGAATATAACTCTCTTATTAATTACGGGATGATTAAATGCAGTCTCGGAGGGAGACTGCTAAGGGCACGTAATCGATACTACTTAAGTTAGTCACGAACAAGTCAAGCGTAAACATGAGTTGCCTTCCGATGACATTTGAAAAATTAGTGATTGCGATTGGTCCGCTCTAAAAGATTTTTTCCTCTTCTTGTAAAAATGGTGACGAGAGCAAATACCTTAAAGCCGTGGCTGCTGCTTAACAATTATGATGCAACTTGAATAAAGGTAGTAGTGGAAGCAAAATCGCTATCTAAAAAGTCGCGTCTCTAAAATAAAAAAGGTTCAGCAGTTGTGTGAAGTGGTGTGGCTGTGTGCACATTTCTACAAATATCTTTGTTTACTCAATGCCCAGGTATTTGTTCTTAACGGTGCGCTGTGACTATGATGTGGTCAAAGGTAAACATAATAATGTGAGATTGCTCAATCTTGCATAAACACACATATTCAAGCTCGCACCTATTTACATAGCTGATAAAGTGGGAAGAGGTACCCGGAGGAGCGCCTATAGTAGAAAGGGCAGTGTGTAGAGCAGCTCACTTCACTTTTACTTTACTACATTCCGAGAAAAAGCAATTTTGCAAAATAATTTTTGGCGACACCGAATTGCTGTGGTAATAGTTGTTGTGAGTTAGGTTGATGTTTTCCATTCAAATAATTTTTTTTCTAAAAATATATTGGAGTCACAATGGAAATATAAATGCTTTTTTGCTTACGAATTTCCTTCCTATATGAGCTACGCTAGTGAAAGGGTACGCACTCAAAATATACAATTTTTTACACGTTTCATGCACATACTGCACGTCCGACAGATTGGCGTCAATTTTTTTTATCAAATCACTACAACTGCCATCATCATCATCACCCTAGCACACCACTCTTTGACTTGAATGGGCCAGTGACTCAATCTGATTCAAATTCAAGCATAAACACTTGTTCAAGATAAGACAGAGTTGCTTTTGTCCATGTACGAAGAGCTAAAGTTGGAACGCCCTACGGCATCAAGAAGACGGTCGAGGAGGGTGCGTGTGCTTCTTGACACTGTCGACGTTTTCGGTTTTTGAAAATAAAACAAGATACAAAAACACTTTTCATATAAAGATTAAATAAGAAGATTTGTCGGAATGTTCCGACTGTGCTGAACTCTAAAGAAAAAAAGGGGTTTTAATTGACTTAAGTATCCAAAGATACATTACAGCTCAATCGCAGTTAATTGCTGATGCCGTTAAAATAAATGGAGCTGTCGTTTTAAGCATTAATCGGCTTGCTACAACTATTTCTCAAATTAGCCCACGATAAACAATTTTCGAAGATGAAGGTAGGAGGGCAAAGACGTGTTGCTAACATCCCACTTTATTAGCTTTTCATGATGAGTCAGGTCTATACGCTGACACACTCTTAAACGAGAAGGGCTGAACTTTAGCAGGTTAACATCCCTAATTCCAGTTTTACTGCGAGCTTAGTGAAATGAAGACATCTGAATGGGAAAATTTCTGCGATTTTCATCTCCACCACGACAAAAAACATTTTCATGCGGACCGAATAAAAACGAGGAAAAACACGTGTTTAACATAAAGTATTATATATTATATAACATATATGAAATTCATAAACGTTGCTGATTGTAAGCAAAGGGATGTGCTGAGAATTTGCGATTGCCTACCCACTCAATTGCATAATATTCTCGTTTTACCCAAAAATTTAAATTCAGATTACATAATGCAGGGCTGATGAAATCATGACACACCGCCGAACTTGTTAATAATCAGCTTGAGCATTCCAGACCTACTTTTTTCTTTCGTTCTCGTATCCACTAGCATAACGACTCGTTATTAACGAGGTACTGACTCACACGTCTGGATTTATTCCTTTGTGTACTTTGCATTTATCGGATTGAGGGCAGAGAAGAGTTTAGTCAGGGTACACAGAATAAAAATAAAATCTGTGTAGTTCCCGCAAGTAAATATTAGGTCATACGTAAATGCACCTCCATTCAAATCTAATTGCTGAGGAAGAACTGAACTTTTCGTGCCTATCAGAAAGACAGGCCCTATGAAGAGCTAATAGCGCTACTTGAGCAGATCAATCGCAAAAATACGAGGCTGCTTACTGCAGTATATTAAATCACAGTAAAAAAGTTTTTTTTTCTTCAGAGTAAACAGAGTTGTCTTTCTCAGATTGTTGGTAAAAGTAATTATCATAACCTAAATCGTTTTTATTACACAAGTTTCTCTAAACATAAAAGGAAGTTATGGCTTGGACGCAACGGGATAAATCTATGATGTTTAATTGAATGACCGGAAACTTTATTTTTTTTCTTGGTGGGCACACTGAGCGTCGTCCTCCGCTCTGAAATCGAATGTGAGGATTGGCCTCTCTGTACGTTTTAGTTACTTCTTCTGACAAGAATTGGGAGATAAGTGAGCAATTTATTGTCTCTTGGAAGGAAGGAGTAGGTATATGGTGAGTCCTTTCAGTGAAAAAAAATATATAGTTTTCGGCTGGGAGAAGATGAAACCACCTAAATTTATGGTGGGAGTAAGACATAATCTGTTTTTTTTCCTGCAAGATAATTTACAAAAATGTTTCGGCGTGCTGGAGGTGTCGGCGAGAAGTAGGTACTTTGTCACCTTGGCAGTAGCAGGGAGCACATTAATGAGAAAATATTGGGCTGTTGTGAAGTTGTTCATTGTTTGGCTGCAAACTTGCCCTTGTCAGAAAAAGTGTGTTGCGAAATTTGTTTGGGGAGTAGCAGAAGTATATTTTGCAAGTTCAATTAAATGTGCTCGAGTTGGATCGCCGGAAGACAAAGAGAGTGACTGTAGTGAAGTTGGTTTATGGCAGGATGAGAAACGGAATAATAATAAGCGAGCGACTTCGGATTGCTTTTATTCTGCTCGCAGTTATTTTCTTTTTTTGGGTACAGCAGGTTTTGCACTGGCTGACCTTTTCTATGTTGAGCTTGACAGAAGCATCTCACATCAAAGCTTGTTAATAAATGAAAGTTCTTCCGAGCCCGCTCCTTTTGCAATAATGCTGATATGTTCATTATAATTTCTGTTTGGACTTGTAAATCGATTTCTCAACTTATGAATACACCCGTTATACTCGACAGTCAAACTGGTGGCATGTTTGTCAAGTTGCTGAAATGATCCCTTGCAATCATTACGCGAACTATGACATCACATGATGTGATAATTGTAGTCGTAACTTTTCCTAGATGACCTTACATGGCTTCTGAAAGTATATAATCAGGAGTGATCAGAAGCAAATTTCTCGCATAATAATAAATAATTGATAAGAAATTGACAGCACCGTGTATATTTACTGCGAAACTCCTAGGAATTATCCAGCACGTTTGAAGAATAATAATAATCCAGTGGTAAAACTAGTTTTTTTATTAATATTTTGCTTGCCCTGATACTGATAACTACTAATAAAAAATATGTATCACGGAAAATATAATTTGTTTGCGATCCAACTCAATCACAAAGGAATGAATGGTGGTGCCGAACTGCAGAGAGTGAAATGCTGCTTCGCTGCAGGCTTCATTAATCCAACATGTCTGTCCTACGCAAACGTCGTGGCAGGACTCATATGCGTTAATTGCGAAATACTATGGGTGAACTTTCATTAATTATTGTGGCTGCTCATCAAATACATTCCAAGCGTATTTGGAGTATCTTCTTCTGACATATGGATTGCTTCTACTCATTGAAAGAAAGCAGAAAAAAAAACAATTTTTTGAGTGAAACTCTGTTTTTTTGGAGAGTTTAATAATGATTTCCGTAAATGAGTGTACCTGCACTTTAACCCTTTTTTCTTGTTTCAGGTTGATTCCACCCGCTGTAAATCAGCCGAGGCAGTTTCCACTTTTCACAAAAGCATTTCTCCTGTCGTCATTAACAACCACTGTAGGAGGTTTAAAGTATAAAAAAGAGGATTTAAGGGAGGATCCTCTGTCGCCCATCAACTCCGCTCCAGGAAGACCTACCACTCACTGCCATTTTATACGTGCTCTGAAGTGAAATCCAGTTGTAAGTGCAAAGTTTTTTTTCT
>JAHZND010001881.1:0-13772 GCA_027744115.1 Acrocyrtus sp. NNG-2020
GCGAGTCTAATATTCAGGCACGTACGTCCTTATATTTAGCACTCGCACACGTTTATTTTCGCTCTCTCATAAAAATACCTTTGCACCTTTTTTTTCTCTGATAACAGAGTAGGAGGAGACATAAAAGGCACCGTGGAAGAGTTATGTATTTTCCGAAAGTATTAGGAGGAGCTGCCGAGCAGTGGCATTTCCTTCTCTTCCTCGCTACCTTACAACCTTATAGCCAAGGCTCCTTTTTCTCTTTTCGGTGGAAGGATTGAATATTAGTTTTTGTGAGTGTGCTTTGTACATTTTATGCGATACGACAGGAGAGACAAAGTCGTATTTTATAATATCAGAAAAGCTCTTCAGCCCCACTTGAGAGAGAGAGAGAGGAAGTGGAAGGTGAAATTGTGAGGAAAAGGTAGCAAAAAAAACAATCTCACTGAACTTTCTTGTAGATGTAACTAATGGAAAATTTGCAGAGAGTGGATTCCCCTTATTCTTCTCCGTTTCTCTCTCCCTCTCTCTTGCAAGAATCGATGCGATGAATGTCTCGCTTGAGGAAATCCCTCAAATTGAGACTGGGACAAAATGCTATATTGTATTTATGGATAGTTAAAGCATACCCCAAAAATATATATCGAGTTTGCTTTATGAGCACACACTGTAAAAAGTGTACGCGTGGAATATGATGTTTTTTAAGCTACATGCTCAAAAATATATATCGCTCCAAGGAAAATAATATGAGAAACGTTTGTCGTCGTCCTTTTATAAAGTGGCAGTGGCGTGATATTATTATATAGGAAAAACCAATTGTGCTTTTTTTACACTATGCTCTGAAAAACAGCGTGAGTGTGTGTCTGCTAAAAAATGGCTTTCTCGGAGGTAGAGAGTTTTGCTACTGCTACTCCTCTCGCTTTTTTTTGGAAGCAGAGCCTTTTCCTCCTGGCTCAATAAATTATTCGGATAGGCTTATATCAAACTTGGAGAAAGAAATATGGTGACAAAGCGTCCAAGGTTTTGTTGGAAAATGCTCTTTCCTCCTTTTCCCATCCAATTCCACCAGCGGCATGAGAATGCCATAAAATTACGCCTGGTAGTAGGTGTCCTATAATGGGAAATGTGTGGATACCTACAAAACCTACGCCATGCCACCGGGAAAAAAAAGACGGCCTTAATGTAATTCAATGAGTAATATGCATGTAAGCATATATATACATTCACCGCATCTCTTTTCTCCCCGGCCAACATTTTCCCTTCGTCATGCCAGTTTAATGCACATACAGAAAAGTAGTCTATCTTTGTCGTCGTGGTGGAGCTCTCTCATTATAAGGAGGAAGTGGAAAAGGTGTGCAGCGTAAAAAAAAAACTTCACTCCACTCACATAGCACAGGCTACACGCTCACTATTAAAAAATATATAGGAGGCATGTATAATGTATTACTCCTAGTCAAAGTAATTTCAGGCCACATGCCATATGCTGATTTATGACAGTTTATACTCAAAAGATTATTTAAGTTTCGTGCATTTTCAGACCAAGAAAATTGGAGAGAATGAATGGCGGAGTGGTGGAAGTTGTGCGCTACTGCTACTGCTGCTACTGCATAAAAAGTGCTTGTGTGGGTGTAAGGTGAAGGTATGGCGGGGTGTATAATTCTATTTAAAAAAAGATTTTTTTACCAATGGAGCTACTTGATAAAATAAAATCTGGCTATAAATGTTGACATTCCACACTGCTTGTAAAATGTTTCGGTGGCAGGGTAGGGAAATCCATTAAAATTGACAGTCGACATGATTTTCTCCTGTAAAGTTTTTAGCTCTCTCCTCCTGTTAAAACTTTTATTGGCTGTGTGGAAGGTTGATTAGCTTTTAAAATGGAGATCAAAAGGTCTTGCTCGATAAGATGTTGGCTTCTTTGGAGTTTCGTAAGTGTACAACGAAGGGAGTGCTTGATGCTCGTAGATTATGTATGCCGCGAGTTTTTTGATTTTTTGTAGGGATGAAAAATATATTTTAGCTCAGCGCGACATTAGTCAAGAGCAAATAATGCTAAAGTAAATAGAAAACGGAGTTTTTGAGGGAAAAAGCCTGTGAGAGTGAGCTGAGCTCGCTACTCGCTGCAAAAGTTGGTACACTTGAGTAATTGTGTTGCCAAAAAAATAGGAAGAGAAAGGCCAACGTATTGCAGAGAACAAGTACTTTTGGCTTGAAAGGAACAAATGAATTTTGCTAGTTGACAAGCGGAAGCTTGTCAACTCTGCTCTGTTGTCTGGTGAAAAATGGAGAAATGCTCTGCAGGCGGTTTTTACTGCATTGGCTCCACACTTTTTTTTCGAACTCTGAGTTTGCAACGTGATACGCTGTGTGGTCGGGAGCCAAAACACGGCGTATAATTGTTTAGATTTGTATTACAAATGACAATAGCGTTGCTATCCTCTCGCATTTTCGCACTTGAATCTTCCTCAGATTCCCGTTTTCCTATCAGTTACGCAGTAAAATATAAAAAAATAAGAGTCGCGGTGGATGTGACAAACAAATTGCGTAGTCATAGTCATACTAATGATCGATCACTCCGGGAAAAACTGAAACTGCTTGGTGCTTAGTGCTCCATTATATAAATATTTTTTGGAGATACTTTATTAACGCTATCGTTCATTTCACATCCCGAAAAAAATATTATCTGAAGTGAACTGGAAACCGAAAAAAAAATTATTTCGGTTGGTACTCACTCGTGCTTCCGCTAAGCTTGCCAAAATATTGGAGAGAGTGAGGAAAGAGGAGTAGCAAAAACATGGCCAGCCCTTCCTAACATACAGAATTATGCTTGCAACTTTTTTTTAGTTTGTTAGTTTAAAAAAAATAAAGTTTTTTAGAGAAAACGAAGAAGAAGAAAAAAACTGTTTTTCACAAACTTTTTTTTCCTTTGATCTATCGCTGTCCTTTTTAGTTGTCGCCGCTTTTCGAGCATAAATCTTGAGCTGCACACAGATTTCTTATATAGATTTTGAGAAATTCTGGATTTTCTTGCTCTTTCAGCAGAAAAGCCATCACCGTAAATTCGTGCATGTTTTCCTTCTCTCCTCGCCCTATGTCGTCTTAGCCTCTGTTGAGATATTTATATCCTTTTCCGGGGCCAGCAACAAAAGGCTTTTCCCTACATTTTCTGAGGAGTTGAATGAGATATGTGGATTCCAGCATTAGCATCAACCACAGCAGCCCCTCTAAATATTAGAATTTTCAGATGCAAAAAATCCTATTCTGGAAAGTTTAGAAGAAGAAAAAAAAGTTTCAAAGGCTCTACTTTTTTTCCCTCCATTTTCAAGGTATACAAAAGTCTCCTAATGAAGTTTTTTTTTCGTCCTCCGCCGAAAAAAAAAATCTTTAAAAAAAGTGGTACAGCCAATACACTCATATCCACCTACACTATTCGGAACAACCCACAATTTAAGGATTTAGCCTAAAAAAAATCCTATATTGGCTTTATATAAGTGGCAACAATAATATAGTAGGGTACAGGGTGAAAAAAGGATTGCGCGAATTTCGTGAATGAGCCTCTAAATTTCCATTCAGTTTTGTCTCTTTCCCGTTCCCATTGTCAGTGTAAATTGAGCCACGATAGCCCTTCCTTCTCTCTATTTAGGTTTTCCTTTTCAGACATTATTTTTTTTCCATAATTGAACCACCGAAATTGTATATAAAACTCCCCAGCATAATTAGTATCAATACCTATATGGCAGCTTCGTAAAAAAATAATGTAATATGTGAGGGAGCAGAGCTAGAGCAGGAGCGCGGCGCAAAAAGGCCCAGAAATAAAATACGAGTGGTGTGCCCTGCAAATCCTGAATTGTGCTGGATTTATCATACATTTTCATTTGCAGATGTAATGTATGAGTTTTTCGGCTACTACTTTAAGCCCACCACTACCCACTAGAAAAAAAAAGTTTTTTTCTCGCCGCTCTCCGTCTCCCCGCTTTAAGTACACCCCGAGAAAAAAAAATTCTTAACTAGCATGATAAATGTATTTGTAGAGTTCCCAGTTAAAAAAAGGTAATGGAAGGAATCTCATATCACATCATATCAGAAATGGAACGATAATTTATATAGGATAGTTATAATGTGAATCTACTATCTAAGGGCTGGAGTTTTGAGGCGTAAGGGAGAAAAAAAATATCTAAAAAAATTTTCTCTTTCCAAGTCAGAAAAAAAAGAGTATTGTAGTATATACTACTTATTTGAGAAATAGCCAGGGAGGAAAAGTGATAGCGGAGGAGGAGGTGGTGGAAAGAAATGAAAAAATATTCGTAAGAAAAGTCAACTCTGCTTGAGGCAGAAGAACTACCAACTTTTTACCACTCATACAATTTTTTTTTGATAATATGCTGGGGTTGGAATTTTTTTTGGTATGTGTGCTCGGGTGGGTAGGAGAAAATAAGAGAGAAAAAATTGAGTTCAGATATAGGAAAAAAATATGTGCATATAATTTTTATAGGAGTTGGTGTGTGGTGTGTGCGCTATCACTAGTGAAAAAAATACATCGACACAAGGAGGAAAAAAAAGGAAAGGCAGCGTGCACACACGAGACGAAGGGAAAAAATGGAGAAAACGAAGCACGGTTCTAAATCTCCGAGTTGAGACAAATTCTTTTATCTGCCTTACTTTCCCCAACAAAGATAGATTAGCCCATTTTTGCAATTTTCCCTGTCTCTTGCGCCCTCGTAACTCTTACTGAGTTATGGCCCTTCTGAATCTCCACGGACTTAAGAAGACGCGAATTCAAGCTACTACTTATATGCTGCTTACCTCCTTCTCCCTTCCTAGAAAAAAAAGAATTTTTTTTCTTCTGTTTCCAGCTACGAAGCCCTCTCTATATCCCACATCACTTCCACAGTGTACCACAACCACCGCTTTCTTTCTTTATTTTTCTGAGTAAAAAAATGCTCATACGTTCGGTTAGGAATCTCACCCTCGGTAAGCATTTTAGTAAGTAGGTATATTAAACATTGAATAATATATTTTTTTCTGTGCTTTATTTCGCCTATCTTTTCCTTATTTCGAAACCTCAGGATATTCTTATAATATGAGCCCAAAATATCTACAATCTTCCATTCTTATAGGATGAATGAACGGTGGTGGTGTTGTTAGCGGCGGTGCTCGTAAGAAAAAGTAGGGAGATTGAACTCACAGTTACTCAGAGTCGTCAGATCGCTCAAAAGCATTCATCTATTTTTGTTCTCCCTCTTTCTCCCTCTCACTCTCTTTCCATCCTCTTATGTAGATAGGAGAAAATTACTTCAGCATGGGAAAAAAATAAAGGCAAAATAGAAAGCAGAAGAAGAAAAAAAAATCGAGAGAGAATTTTTTCCCCTTTTTTCCCTTCTCTCTCTCTCTCTCTCTTTCCATCTCTCCCTGTAAAAGAAGTGAAAGCGAAAAAAAAATTGGAAGAATACGAAGAACTATGTGCGTCTACTTGGTTTGTCATGGTGTAAAGTAATATATTGCGGAGGAGCAGCCATGCAGTGTTAGCAACAGCAGAGAAGATATTTTTTTTTCAAACTCTGGACCTCCTCGCTAAGACTCTCGTGTATGGAGCTGATGTGCCACCACCAACATAATGCTCCAATAAAGTATGCAATATAAAAAAAGGGCCTCCACAATATTTTATATACTAAGGTCATTCAACATCCAACCCGCCGCTTCTAGATCATTCATCTTATTTCTCTTTCTCCATTCTTCTTCCCTCTCTCTCCTCTGCTCTCTGATCTTCAGAGGAAGAGAAGTTGGGAAAATCATATTTTATTCGGAGCATCGGGAAAATAAAAATTTAGTCTTGGCCCACGTTGATTACAGATAATGCAATAAATGCAGTACATCACGCGCTATCATTCGGAAAGCAGGAAAAAAATGTAATCAGGAGTGTCTCGGTGAAATTGATGATAAAAATAAAGTACTGATTGTGGCCCTACCCCGAGCTTACTCATACAAAGATTATTAAGGGCTGATCAAGTGACTCATATTCAAGTTGCTGATTTTTTCTGTCATTATGATTTGGAACACCAACTCTTCGAAACGACATTTAATTACTCTTGTAATACCACCACAACTCAACGAGAAATAATAACGGCGTGCAAGTCCTACATTTTACAAAATATTACTATGTATTTTGTTTCGTGAAAGCTAACTTTAGCCTTGGAGTGGATTTTTTTAAAAAAGGAGAAAAATCCAAACCTTTTTTTATTCCGAAATCTCTGTCCCTACCGTCTCACCCTCACAGCAGGTATATAGAGACACTGAGGTAAAATGGGAATTTACGATGTCACTCTTATCGTCATAATTGTCATCGTAGCCTCCGGGGTTCTACTGCATACTGCAGCTAGATTCGTCTTCTGCTAACTCTATTTTAACTCAAAAAGCTGCTTCTCCTCCTTCAAGAATAAAAAAATATACCATCCACTTTTTTAGAATAGGAGTGGACTGTATTTTTTTTCCAAAGTGGTGAACACAACAGGATAACTTTTAGAGATAAAAATAAGAGACTAATTCAATTCCTTTTCTTTAAAAAATGTCACCTTTATTTTTATTCCCTTCCGTCATTCTGGAGAAGAGAATGGGACAAGATAACACCCTGTCCACTGCTGAAAAAGTATGCACACTGCACTCTAACCAGATACAGAAAGGAGATTAGTACAAAAAACAAAGATAGGCACAGCACATTTTTTTTATTTCAGCTGAACAACACAAAAGTTGACCTTCCTTTGAAATTGTTCTTGTCAACTGCACCAAACGACAAGGAACGAGTTGGCGTTTTCTCATGCTTGGTGATATTATTCGACAGACATTGTAAGCTGAGACTTTGGAGGAAAAAAATATATAAATAAAAAAATATTGTATCGTGAATCACGAGTGTCCATCTCGTATCTGTTGTTTAAGAGTCCTCAGTATTTTTGGTCATCCAAATTATTGTTGTTGATCAACTAGTTCGTAGCTGTAGGCTAGTAGGCACAGTTTCTAAAAAGGAACGGAGCACGGTGCAGGTACTTGACTGATACAAACAAGATTCATTAGCACATTTCAACTCCCAACTACATAAATAACATTATCATTCATTTACAAAAATAACTTCAATGAAATCCATCACTTGGTGATGATGTGGTAGGTCTAGTTTTCCCGATTAAAAATTCAGCCAAACAACTTTTCGTAGAATGATTAACAGGAGGAAGGATACGAGCGAACATGATTAGATCACCGAGACGGTTTACGGCCAGTGCTCAAAATATATATTTCTGTCAGTGGCTGATTTTTAACTTTTAACCTAGAGACATGGCGTTTTACTAAAAGGATGAGTTATTTTTTTCAGGGAAAGCAGATTGCGGATATCTAATTGAAAAAAAATATCCTAGTTAATTTTTTTTACAAAATATCCTCAGAGAAATGATAAACTTCCCAGAGAGCCAGAAGCTATTTATTTTTTCTGTATACTTTTTAAAAAGTTGCAATTAATTGCACACACTTGCACGAGAGCACACCATTAGACTAGATTCATTATGCACACCATGTTAATTATTTTTTGGGTGCACTTTTAATTACATCACTGTACTATTTTTAGCAAAACAAGTTTTCCTTTCAGATCAGCTTAATCGATATCGCTTCACGTCTCTATCACCTTCTCCCAATATAAAATTAATGGGGTGCCTTGTGTATCTTTCCCTTAAAAGTCTGTTGCATCTCATAAAACATTGTTAGCCAGCATTTGAAGGCATTTCCCTGCAACATCACACATTTCCTGTCCATTCCTTTTACGGTTCCTATTGGAAGGAGGTAAGCCCAAAAGTTGGTGATTCAAAATGGTACCGTACTCTCCTACCCGAATGTACCGATACATGGACAAGGGACCTACTCATGTATTCCTTATAGGAAGGAAAACCCTCATTTTTATTTTAAAAAATAAAAGTGCATGTGTGTGCACATGTAAAAACCAGAATTATATTTTTTCTAAGGGTACATGACGCATATCCAACTGTAAAAAGGATGAAGGGATAGGTTAGGGTTCCATGATTGTTCTCCAACCTCATATTTTATATGGCCATATACCTACATGAAGGTATGGCTGAGGGATGCGGGATGCGTATTGTGCAGGAGATTTTTTTTACTTGTGGTAGTGCCGGCGGTCACAGAAGATTACTACTTTACGTTTTGAGGAACAATTTTTGCGCCCAGGTTCTTCCTAGATATCCCGGTTACCATTTTATACGCACTTATCTATTCTCTATGCTGCTGGTATACCGGCTGTAAAATGCAAGTCTTCTTTTTTATGTACTCTTTTTTTCGGTGGTGGGACAAACGGAATGAAGAGAAAAGAGAGATTTTGCTCTTCCACCCTTGTTCCCCACTTGTCCGTTAACTTTACGGTAATGTAAATGGGCAAGGAAGGTCGTTTACGTCATTGGATTAGGCTAGTTACGTGTAAGTTATGATGTGGTTATGTTGACTTCTTTTCCTCCACTTGAAAACCTACCTTCCAATTATGTGCTCTGACTCTCCGCTACCTTCTGCCGAGCTATACGCTTTACAATTTATTACACATGCACCCCGAATGCAACGTTCTCAGTTCACACAAAAAAGTTGGGGTTGGTCTGCATTGTAAAGTAGTTTACGGGGAAAAAATTATGCTCATCTTCTTTTGCGCTATTTACAAGCATATCTAATAGCGCAAAATAATTATTTTTGCACTAACTTCAACCGGCTTATAAAGCATAACGATTAATTATTGAAACTTTCAAAAATTATTTTATTTTTATTTTTTTGTGTTGAGTAACTCTTGCTGAAATCACCTTTTTTTGTAGTATTTTGACATACATCTTTATACATCCATTTATTGCGTGCGACGAGGACATCCACACGCAAAAAATATATCGCTTGTCACGTAACGAATCTCATCCGGTTTTTTACACATCTTCATTTGCATCGTCAGAATGAGAGTGCCTAAAACACGTTAAAATTTCTCACTCGGCTGTATATCACTTTCAAGCCGCAGTAGATTGGGAAATTGTACGCGGATGTATGTATATTTTGCTACAAGTAAAATTCGTAAACTCAGAACTGCGCATACTTTCTTTCCTCATTAACTGCATACCTTACCAGTCATCCAGTCAGAGTCAGCCAATATGCGGAGGCAGATGGGTACATGTGAGTGCGACAAGCTGAATAAAAAAGTGTGTTCTATTTATCTTGACGAATTCCACTTGGCATTGCCTAATAACATGTTTTTTGTATGTGTTTGCCGAGAATTTGTGCTTATTTGTTCGTCTGGCAGTACGCACTTGATGATGATGCTCTCTAAAAAATGTGACAATATTGAGCTTAAAAGAGGTCGTAAGAGCAACCAAAGCCAAGAAATATTTAAATGGAATATTGTATAAACTGGAGACTCTAAAATTCCAGGACATGAAAAATCGAGTGGGTGCACACATACGGGCACAGGTACATAAAAAAATATCGTATCTGTGTTCTCCTAAAAAGAGAAACATTTTTTCTTTCTTTTCTTATAATTATATAACCGCGTTTCTCTTATATAAAGCGGAGGAGCGCACCTAAAAAATATTATTCAAAGTAAAAAGTACATAACTCATGGAGCAACGGCACATGAGTACAAAATGATGAAAGAGTGGCTGCGCTTGTATTGCACACAGTAGTAAGGAATAAAGCATTTTTTTTATCAGGTTTATTTCAAGTGAGCGAAAAAGAGCAGCTGAGCCTTCACTTCAGTTGAGATTGTAAAAAAAATGTAAAAATGGAGGAATAGTAGTTTTTTGGAAGATGCATGCTCTTGATTGTGTGCGAGTGTGATACGTCTTCTTGTATAATCTGAATGTTACGTGTGAGCCTGAGCCTGGTTGGATTTGGATTATGTACATTTTTACCCTTAAAAAGTTTCCACCACGCTACGGCTATACTATACACGGATAAATATTATGTTCAGTGCACACACACGCTCTATGCATAAGGAGAGGGTGTGCACTTGCTCCCCTAAAAGGGAATTTTGGCTTTCAGCCATTTCGATTTTCTGACAATGATTAATTGACGACGGAGGGTCGCCATTCCTGATGGATCTCAAGGCATCCAATCTGCTTATTCTTACTTTTATTTTGCTTTCGAGTTTTCTTCTTCTTCTCAGATCCGAGAAGCTCTTTTCCCTATTCATACACGATAAATATCCTTCTTCTGCCCACAGAAAAAATAATACAGTGCAGTAGAGAAGAAGAAGAGGAGAAGAAGAAGAGAAGCAGTAGCGAGCACAACTCTTTTTTTCCCCTTTTACATTTTCTGAGATGATGACTCTCTTCGCAGCGTATTTTTTTTTTCTTCGGCCGGTTTGCCGTTTGCGTGTTCTCACTTTTTGTGTACAATGCACATATATAGAATTTTGTACATTTTTAGCTGCAAACATGCACGGCTGTAGTGATGATGATGAATGTTCCAAGTGATATACTACCTCACTTGGTGTACCTGTTTTTGCGGTAGCGGAGACGAAAGAGCGTAAGCTCAAATATACAATCTACGATTAAAAAATAGTATGCATTTCAGGTGAGTTTTATGCTCCCGTGCTATATCACAATATCTATCCAGGTACATTTATGGAGGGTGCTTATATAAGAGGTAGCTTTTTCAGCATTTTCCCTTTTTTGCTACTTCCATTTTTCCACCCGAGCTAAACGATAATCTCTCTATTCATCTAATTTCTCTAAGGATTTTTTTTAGCCTCACTCTGTCAGCTTCGTTCCCATAATATGCTCCGTGCAGTTCTTGCACTATCAAGTGATAAGAAATGCAGCTCGGTTTAATTTTTTTACCCCTTTCAAGATTTTCAAGTGCTTTCCAATAGCAAAAAAATTTATATATATTTTGGCCGCATTATTCAAGATTGCATATTATGTGCTGGCAGATTTTTAACCGAGCGCATTATTCTTAAAACTTCGACTTCGATATCACATCACGTTACACAGAACGAGAGATAAAAGCCAGCTAAAGGGAGTGAGTAAGTACAAGTTCGCTTTTTTGTTTGCTCACTCAATGAAACTTTACAAGAGCCACACAGAGACAAACATCTGTACATTTATAGAGCGATGTGTGTATGACGTACATTTACTGAAAAAAAAATATATAGAAAACCAAACCAGTCAACCTTACCACTAGAATTTTTTGTGGCAACTTGCAAGTAATTACTACACTCTGTGGAAAAAAAGAGCGAAATATCTTGAGTTTGGATTTTTTCCTTACTCTCACAATCACAATCAGAGAGGGAAGGAGCTGAAAAAAACACAATGCACGAAAGTATATCATTTGAGAGTGCAAAAGTGGTAATAAAAACGACACCACCATCACCTACAGAATGCAGCAATGAGGGAAGGTGACACGACGTTCCGCTCTTAACAACCTCATTTTCCTGGGGTTTTTCACTGAGATATGAGCATGTTTAGATCGTAGTGAGGAGGAATAATAGAGTATGAGATTTTGGCTAATTTAATATTTTTATTCATCTAAAAAAATTCATTTAAAAAAAAGATTCTATGAAAAAGTCGGTGAATTGATGACCGGAAAGGACATTCTGTTTAAAAGAAGTAGAGCGCTAAGCTGAAAGGAAATGCTGGACTGAATTTTTTTTAAATCCTTTTTAGGCTTGACAGTGCCATTTACAGTTTCACATTTTAATGTTTTTGTCGGGGCTACGAGGTATTTAGGAAATCGGCAGATACTAAACCTGTTTAACTTTTCCGTTCCTCCTAGGGCATGATGTCATGGGAAATCAGATCTTGCTTTAGGCCTAAATATTACTCTCAGCAGTAAAGTATAAAAAAGGGAAGTTGAGCTTCACCCTCTCTCTCTCTCTGCCTCTGAGAAATACATACCCGCTTTATATTCCTATTTTTCCCACTAGTGTCAAAAAATGCGTAAGGCTGGTTGCTCCTCTCCTCTTCTCTTCTCCCTGTGGCAAAAAGGGAAAAGTTTTTGTGGGGGAAGAAATTTTCTTTTCGGGATGAGAAGGAATTTAAAATAAATACAAGAAGGAAATATATCTAAAATGGGTCCGAAAATAAAANAGTTTTTGTGGGGGAAGAAATTTTCTTTTCGGGATGAGAAGGAATTTAAAATAAATACAAGAAGGAAATATATCTAAAATGGGTCCGAAAATAAAATGAGAGAAAGGAGAGAGGAGCACACTGCACACCTGCTACCTCATCTCGATATTTGCATTCCACCCTTCTGTGTGTGTGTGCCATACGTTTTTTTTCGGGATACCCTTCTGCTTCTGTTCTCTTTTATTCTGCAGACAGCCTTCTAATTCACAGCGGATAGATACACACGTAATCAGACGAGAAGGATATATATTCGACTTTTTAGTAGCACCTCTTCTCTCCGCATTTATTTTGGAGTCAGTCGGAGAGAGGAACGAACGAGAAAGAAGGAACGACGAAATCCAATTTACAATTCTGCTCAGAAACCCATATGCCATAAATCTTGCACTGTTCCCTGAGACTGAAGCGTTAAATCTTTCTAAAAAATATGCTCTCTCCTTTCTCTCCACTTGCCAAGCAAAAGAGAGAGAGAGAGAGAGAATGGGGCATTACATATCAAATACGGAGTAGTAACGCGGACATGAATGCATGCATGAATTCAGCATGGAACCGTCCAGCCCCTAAATCAATCCGTTTTCAAATAACTTATATGGCTAACATCAGCATTGCTACTGTTCAAAAAAAATTGTATTCACCCACCACCATCCCGAATATTTTTTTTATATAGGAGCAGTAGAGGAAGGACGACGGCGACTGCTGCCGCTCTTGCTCTATACAGGCCAAGCCACTAACACTATTTTCACTCTGCTGCTCTGCCAACCAATGCAAACGCAAGCAAGATTTTTATATATTTTTTCGCTCTCCCTGGCCCTGTTGTGCCGGAGAGAGCTGGCTGACTGCGCTGTTGCTAATAATGCGAGACTTTTATAAAGAATGCCATGATTAATATCAATATCCCTACACCCAATTGTGCTACATTGTTGGAAAGCTCTCTATTGCGAAATTGACGGCAAAGACTGAAAATTAAAGTGAACTGCTTTCATTCACACGGCCCACAAAAAAAATAGCTGGCTGTGCAGCCACCACCACACACGCTTGCGAAATTGGCAGCAAATCAACCTTTCTAAAGTATCTGTGTCCTCCCCGTCCTATTGCAGCCGATGATAGAAGAGCACCCAGCTAAAAGGTTACTAGCCCTGGTGTGCTCTATTACTAGCAAAAAAATATCTTTTTATCGTGGTATTATTCACTGGTGTGACGGAGGAAAAGTCGCGAAAGTCCATTTTCTCCTATGAACTCCGAAAAGTACCGAAAAAAATGTTGAAAAGCTGCTTTTTAATCTGAAATGTTGTTTTTTGTAAATTGCATAAGATATTATTATTTTTTAGTTAATTTAATGGGAGTGAGCAATTATTCAAAATTGATATTAATGAATCACCCACTGACAGCTTCTCTTTAGGCATAATCGGTGAGGTGAAAGCTGTTGCTTCGTGGCTTTTTAGGAGTAAGTACTCCATCAATTCTAAGAGAATCAGCTTTTATCTGTGGATCTCCGCCTAAAAAATAGTCCATACAGCAACACTCTAACCAAAAACGCTACTTTCACCAGCCTGAGAGATCCTCTCTCTTTTCCAAATCAAACAGTCATGAAACCCTCTTTAAGTGTCAACAATAATCGTAAAACTTGGTTAATGGTGCTTTCAATGCAACAGAGCTCCC
>JAHZND010001882.1:0-11789 GCA_027744115.1 Acrocyrtus sp. NNG-2020
ACGCTAAATTCGGGAAACCTATTTTGTAATAATTGTATATACATACATAACATTTGTAAAATAATCTTTATTAGTGTAACCATACAGCAGTAATAAAAACAGAATCCGCGCGTTTCAAATGTAAGTTATATACAAAACAAATTGCCAACATTTACCTTCCCAAAAATGACTTGATATATTTGAATGATAAGTTACATTAAATTAACTATATTCCTCTGTCGGGAACTCACGCTACGTACTTTCTGGTTTGATTCTGTTTTGCTACATTTACTATTTGGTATATTTTTCCTTCCCGCATTACATTTTACATTTACATGCATTTTTCACAACTACAGTTAAATTTTTTATCATCATTTTGTCACAAGAACCACACGAGTATCACAATCTACTTTCATTGTTACGTATATTGTTCTTCTCTCCGTTCGCAACTACTGTGACTATATTTCTTCTTTAAAGTTCTCATTTTGCACCGTTAGTACCACCTATGATTTATTATTCACACACGTTTCTAACTCGCTAGTATTTTTAGCTTCCATCACAAGAAGTTTTACAATAGTAAATTACCGATTATAATCTATAACTATGTTGAATTTACCTTTAATCTGCTCAAGTATCTATTTTGGTCTCCTACTGTAATTTTAAGTTTTACACTGATCCTCAATTTTGGATTCATATTTCATCTGCCAACTCAAGTGTTATCTATGTACTTTCTTAGTGAAAGCAAAACCGCAATAAAATATAGTTGAAACGTTGAAAATTTCTAGAAAAATTCATTTTTAAACAATAATTTCCACCAGTCTCCTTTATTATGAGCTGACGTCCTATAATCATGATTACTGACTTATTGAAGCACCTCCGTATTCCTAATGATAAATTCTAATTCTATCTTGTCGCGTCTACTTATCTCATTGTCCACTCTACAAATTTTTAATACTACACATCAAGTACCGATGTAGTTGGTGAAAGTTACCCGAGTGGGTAAATATCTTTTCTAAAATAACTGGCGTAATATTTTGTAATATTTGTATTAAATTTTAGCTACTTTTTTGGTCATTATCTGTCACAACTCGAGAAGCGATTTTCATGATTTCAGGGAATGTAAAAGGTTTGATAATTTCATAGTTAATATTTGAATTCAAATATTTCAAAACTGTTAAATAGACTATTAGAATTTTGACATACATTTTTTGGGGCAAATGCGATACGCATGTACTTCTTAATCACAGGTTTAGTTACAATTGCACAAAAATAATGTAACAGTATATAAAAAGTTTCGGTACGCATTTTCCTTTCTGTACATTTCGTGCCTGCCTTAGTAGCAGGAATATTCTTGAAAAATCGAAATTTTTAAAAGTTGATGTTTTTTTGACATTTCTAATACCCTGCTAGTTGTTTTTCATTTACGAAAATGTGTTTATAGCACCAATTGGTTCCGTTTTTAGTAAAGCTGAATTTCAAATCTTCCCATTTAATTGGAACACTTTTTAGTCGCTGAAATATAGAAGTACAATATATTTTTACGAATGAAAGTTTTGAGCCAGTTATTTTCTACTTCCCGATTTTTCTAAAGAGATAACCCATTCCATATAAGAAATGGCTCCATTAAGCTACAACGTTGCTACCTTTTACGTAATATTTGATTTTTGATTTAAGTTAGGATAGTATGCATCAATGCATTGAATCAAAATGTCAGTTTATCATGAGCTTCCCTGTAGTTTAATTCTACTTATTAAATTACGAAGTAGAATGAAGGACGTAAACTTTGCGGTATAATGACGATTTCATCGTCGCAATTGAAAATGTCAGTTTATCATGAGCTTCCCTGTAGTTTAATTCTACTTATTAAATTACGAAGTAGAATGAAGGACGTAAACTTTGCGGTATAATGACGATTTCATCGTCTCAATTGGTTAATTAGTTGATAAATTTTAAAATCTTTGGTAATGTGTAAGAAGTCCGATTCAAATCGGGACCACTACTAGTCGACAAGACACCTTAATCTAGTTAATGTAAAGGAAGGAAAAATGCAAGTTAGAAAGTGCTATAATGACTACTAGCTGACTACATAATATTTTACCTCTCTTTTCCCAGGTAGATTTTTTTCACGTCTAATATTAACATCCAATCACTGCATCACCTCTGACCTTTGACAAGCAATTTTCCCCAATAAAGCATCATTAGCATCTCCTACAAAAGTCTACTACTGACCGTTCAAGGATCCGTCAATTTTCAGTGACACTCATCATCGCCTACATCTTACTTTACAGGACATCCGTAAAATCTATTACATAGGTATACTGTTTTTTATAAAGTTTTTTTTTCGTTTGCATGATCTATAATAAAAGTTCATATATGTGATGCTCTACTCGCTATCCCAAGTAGATTTTTTTCACGTCTAATATTAACATCCAATCACTACATCACCTCTGACCTTTGACAAGCAATTTTCCCCAATAAAGCATCATTAGCATCTCCTACAAAAGTCTACTACTGACCGTTCAAGGATCCATCAATTTTCAGCCTCATCGCCTAAATTTACTTTACAGGACATCTGTAAAATCTATTACATAGGTATACTGTTTTTTATAAAGTTTTTTTTCGTTTGCATGATCTATAATAAAAGTTCATATATGTGATGCTCTACTCGCTGGTAAATTATTTTATAATTAGAGATTAGCTATTCTTAGATTTAAAATTATTCTTTGAATTGTGTGACCAAAAAACTCACAGAGATTCGCAAATTATCGACACAACAGTATACAGCACGCATTTAATTGATACTTTGTAGTGTAAATAATAGTAATTATAGAAGTTACTTTTGCTATTTGTACAATTTGACGTTTATAAGTATGATAAATAGATAATTAGTATAAATTCGTTTCTTGCAAATTAGTTCGTTTAGACAATCGGTCGGATTTAAAATTTTCATTGTGTAGGCTTTCTTGTCTACGAGCTACTTGTTAAATAGCCTAGTTAAAATTAAAAAATAATGTTTTAATATGAAGGTTGGCCTACAATTTTCGCGACTGACAGAAGCGCAGTAAATGTTTTGTAATATGCAGTGAATATTTTTTTCTACCGTGTGACAGTTACGGATATATTCCGTTTCATCAGTCATATAAAAGTGTGAACAAACTTAAACGTGTTTAATTCAGTTTTTACTCATATAAATAATTATCTTTCTGTAATAATGTTCTGAATCGTAATTAACTACGTCATTTTCTACGTTTACTACGGTAGCACTGTAGTCTAGTGCAGATTAGCTTTTTACGATTGGTTCTGATAATCTTGATTCCTGTCTCGTAAGTGGTCAATAGAGCCTGGAGAGTGGGAACGAGATCTGATAATTGAGTGAGAAAAAGTAGAGTAGCTGGAATTGCTGTTACTATTACCCGGACTACCCGAAGAATATCCTGACGATGGGGATTGTGAGACTGCACTTTGACTAACATGGTTCAAGAGTAGGCTTTGGTGATAGCCATGTTGGCGGTGCTGATGAGGCTGTTCTTGATGAAGCTCGACTTGTAGTTGTTGGTCAGGAGCGTGAAGATTTTGAGGATGGTGATAGTGATGATGACGTTCCGCCATAGCACTAGTTGTTATTCGACTAGCCGAGGTGGAGGACGAGTAGCGAACACTTGCTGCTTGTTGAGTGGGTAGGGACTGTTGCTGATCTTGCTGTAGTAGATGAGATGATGTAATTACGGAAAAGGAGGAGGGAACAGCAGCAACATGTTGGGGTGGGTTGGAATGATGATGGGATCCTGATGAACCTCCGGGGATGTGATTAATGTGCAGACTAGGCATGTTTGATACTTCCTCTGTGAACTGAAATTGCTGTGACGAGTGCACCTGATGGGACTGGGGATGATGCTGGGGGTGGTGGGGAGGGGAGGGTACTTGGCGAATTCTTGTACTTGTTTGCGAAGCTGCTGCTGCAGCATTCTGCTCCGCTGCAGCTGCAGCAACCATTGCTTCCAATACGCTTACATTATGATGGGACAATGAAGGCAGTCTTGTGTATGGAGTGGGTTGATTGTTTTGTGGCATAGGCCCTTCTGCATCCCTTAAAGCTGAAGATAATAATCGAACGACCTGAGAAGGTGACTTGAGACCAGATGCAATGGCAGCCGATTCCAATGTAGACAAAGGGATAAATGAATTATTTCCCTGATGGGAAGGTGGTGAGGGTTGCTTCCGTCTGGGAGATATTAGCGCATTGGATACCATTCTTCCCTGTCTAATGGACTTTTCGGAAGGTGAAAGCACGGTTTGATAGCCGTCAACTGTCCCTCTTGTATCGATTCTCAGAAGATTTCCAGACTGCGGAGAAAGCAGCTCAGTGGGAATAAACGAGGACTGTGTCGGCATGCTTCGCATCGAAGACGCATTTGTTGGTGGTGGAGGCATTACCGTGGAATCAACCAAACAATGGGATGCAACTGACCGACCACCAATCATGCCTAGATTTGGATTCATGGACATTATAGGAGATTGAGGTGGCGGTGACACAAGCTCATGACTATTTGTACTCATATTCCCCTGGACAGGTGACGTTCGTCTTCCTGCGTTCGAAAGTGCCAAGCCCGAAGTAATGCCCATTCCGGAAAATGTTGACATTCCAGGAATTCCACCTGACTGAGCAGATGTCGAAAGTATATTGGAAGACGAACCTGGAGATGAAGGACTTGAGAATGATCTGTGTCCATGGTTAGACGGACCAGAGATTGACCGAGATCCAGAGGATGAGGAAACTGCTGCCACGGCTGCCGCGTTGCGAAGCATTAATTGCAAGTCGGGAAATGACATCGAAGAGGTGGGCGAGCCTGGTGCTGCTGAAGAGTGTACACTTCCCTGAGACGGATGTCGACTTCTACTAACATTAAGGTGAAGCAAGAGACTTTCAATTGGCACTTGTCCCCTGGAATGCCCAGGTGAAAGCTGAGGTGGAACAGATGCAGGTCCTCCAACTACCCCTGGTATTGGTCCGCTGCCGATGGACTGGGACAAGAAATTGAGGGACTGTTGCTCGTATAATAGTCTGGATGCTGCTGAAAGTGGTGGCAACGGCTCTCCACCTCGACCTGAAGCGGCAGCAGCTGCAGCAGCCGCGGCTGCAACAACGCCTGGGAGCGACGGCATACTCTGTAACTGGGCTGAAGGTCTTCCTATATCTAACGGATTTCTTCTGAGCATTTGTTGACGCTGGCTGGTCGTGGGATTTAGAACACCTGAGCATTTCTTCAAGTGAGTCTTCATGTTACTTGACTGGCTGAATCTGGCGTGGCATTTAGGGCATTCATACGGCTGAAATAAAACATATTTTTTTATGAAATACTTACTCTTAGTATTATATGGTGCTTCAGTTCTCAATTTTTGTAAGTTAACCCTTAAGGTACACTACTCTTCATTTCCAACTAAAACTTAAGACAACTTCTATAAATCCGAAGTGTACAATAAACTTACTTTGATGCCTGCATGATGGTTCATGTGAGTTTTTAAGTGGTGGTTCTTGGAAAAGCTCTTTTTGCAGATCTCACACACATACGGTCTCTCACCAGAATGAAGTCGCTGCAAAAGTAAAAAAAAATACATACGTGAATAAACATGACAAGAAGCTTAATCTATCTGGTGGAGCACGGCCATTTTCAAAATTGCATTTCGTTGGAGTAATTAATGAAAAATTAATTAAGTTAATTAAAAATTGTAATTAAATTACCTGATGAAGAAGCATATTAGATCTATCAGCAAATGCCTTGTTACAGACTCCCAGCTTTTTCTTGGGTTGCTTTCCATTTGCATTGCCATTGCTGCTCCCACCCACCGCACTTTTGTTGTCCTGACCAAGCTGTCCTGGGGGAAGTTGAGAAACAACCGATGAGCCCGTTGAACTTCCACCGCTACTTCCAATTTTCGACCCTGTTACGTCAGGTACCGCAAAACTAGTTGCGGACACTGATGACGCAGGAGAAACCGAACCAGCTACTGCGTTAGGTATTGACTGCGAAGGTGCGGCTTCATCTCTATATCTCCAAACAAACACTTGTCGATCCCCAGGTCCACTTCTTCCCTCAAAGTATAATTCATCCCGTACTACAGACGGAGTTGTGGTACAGCCATCAGTGCTTCGGGAAAGAACAGTTGTTCTTTCTGGAGTGGAAGGACCGGTCGGAGTTGAGTTGGAGAGAATGGACAAAGGAGGAGAGTAGCTGTTGCTACTGTTTGGTGGTNAGTTGGAGAGAATGGACAAAGGAGGAGAGTAGCTGTTGCTACTGTTTGGTGGTGAACTCACGGATAAATTGAGGGGGAGCGGGTGCTCCTGCTTCTTTCTATTCACCCTTCTGATAACAGAGGTTGGAGCACCAGTGATTGGTATCGGTTTTGAAACAACTACAGACATTTCTCTGTCAGATGCGCCAGTCATATTACTGTTGCTATTTTCCCCAACGGATTCTCCAACTGATGGGGGAGACACCGAAAGTCGCTGTTGCGACGGTGGTGTGCTCACTATTGTACTAACTTGTTCTGACCCACTTGCTGGCGACGGATGCTCTCTGGCTGGGGAGCCACTTTGAATCAGTGGACCCACAAAGGACTGGGAACTTTCTCCAGGAGATGGGCTTTGTGACTCATCCATCTCTTCCGCCGTTTCTGGAGACCCTGCCGCTGTTGGTAGGATGGTTTCAGGTTCGTTGTCATCGGACGTGGCTCGTTGTCGACTATATTTTCGTTTTTTACCTACAAATTCACCAGATTTATTTAATTCCAACTTTGTAAAATTAGTTTAACTTGGTAAACTATCGTGTCTCGCTTTGCCCCAATAATGCCGTACGATGCTACAATTTCACATTAACACTCCCTGACTACCTTATATTAGACACTGTTAATTCCACCGTCACAAGAATATACAAAAATAGGATGTGCTACCCATTAAGTAAACACCAAGCTTAAGGGTAACAAGTTACTTTCTCTTTCACAAAAACTGTTACAGTCAATCGTATAGGTGTGTGTATTCCTTCTTATGGGATAGCATATTATTCTCCCCTTCCTCACAACCCTAACTTTTCGTTTTTCCAGACAGGTTTTTTGAGCATTGTAATGACAGCACCCTGTCTTTGCATGAGCACTATGAGATTGAATATGTCAGCCCTGCGCTGGCTTCTACCGGAATATCAGTGAGGTTGCGAAGTGGGGAAAGGTCTATAGTTCCAAGCTACCTATATCATTACCAGCCACCATGAAACTAAGCTGGACTATGCCAGATGAATCCAGCGTACAGGATGGTGAAGTTAGCTCTGCCTACTCACAAAAGTGATAGGTCTTCGGAGCTTCCTCTGTATGAGCATGTTCGATAACGCCTATTCCAGTGAAAGTTCTGCTTCTTTTACGATGCCAGGTAGCTAAGTAGGAAGGCTGAAGGGAAGGGAATCGCGGATACTCCACAACCCTCCACTATTCGCCTGTTCTGTCCCTCTTCAGTGTCAACAGTTTGGTAACAAAAAGTACAAGCGAATTGAAGAAAACGGGAACAGTTCGTACCCAGTGAACTCTCCGGCTGTCCCTGAATCTTTCCTTGCTTCTCTCCTTTTTCCACTATTATATGCAATAGAAAACTAAGTACGTGGCTTACATAGGTATACCAAACCAAAAAAAAGTTTGCAAAAAGTAGGGCTCTAGAGAACTTAAACAGGAAGTCTGCGCAAGATAACAATCGACCATCCGCATTTCATTGAAAGTAGGCTAGTATGCAATTTATTGGAACCTATACCGTATATAATTCAATTTCGATACTAACGAAAGTATAGTCGGTGTACTTACCCAAAGGGCCAACAAAGAGGAATGAGGCTGCCTCCTTTGACGACTCCGCGTTTGTTGAAGCTGTATTGGAGCTTTCCGAGGTGTCCTGAGAGTCCAAGCTAGCCTCATCCAGAACGTGGTGAGTTTGAGACTGCTGGTAAGTTGGAGAGTTCTGATGAGGATGATAGTTAAGAATTCGGCTGGACTTTAAGGAGTGGTGATTGTAGTGAATTGTGGAATGGTTGTGATTGTGATTGTGGGAAGTTTGAGAGTCATCTTCCAAATGGCTTGCATATGCGCTGTTGCTTTTCTCATCACTTATTTGCTCCCATTTGTCACCAAAATCCTTGTCCTCTCCCTGAAGAATTTAAAATGAGAGTAAAATTTTAATTTCAAATGAGAGATGAAGGATAACATTTTGCTATAATACAAAACTAAAGAGATCAAAAAAAATATTTGATAGCAGCAGGCCGGATGGGGACCATTTGTTCATTTCAGGGAAGAAAATACATACAACATGCTTTAGCAAAAGAGGGAAAAATAACTTTCTAAAAAAATTATTTTACATGCCCACTTTCGTCATTTGATAATCTATGAAATCTACTTTTATGCTGTTTAGAAGTTATAAGAATAGTAAATGTAGCGTATTTTTCTTACACCACTACTATAATACACATCCTCGGGCTCTTGCTTAATCTGAATTGTGTGCACGTTCCTAACAGTAGAACCACTGTGACTGTGACCACTTATCAAGAACTGCATTTGTTCGAGGGGACGACGGCTACGACGAGCATTATAGGGGTAGTTTACAGATTGCTGCGGCTCCTTCTCCTGCGGAGAAAATAGAAGCACTGGAGAAACACAGGTCTCTGCTGGCATTGTGCTTGTCTGTAAATAATTATTACAGAATAGCAATCTCACTAACTTAATTCAAAAAAATGAATTGTCCTGTTGAGAAAAATTTCAAATCTTTTGGCGACTCAATTTCCACAGGTCATTAAGTAATAAGTACATTATGTCACTACATTTTAAGCGCTTGTTTTAACGCAAAATAAAACTGCACGAACTGCTAACAAAATAACACGGTGGCCGCACTTAGCACCTAATACGAACTACACATTTGTCCTTGAGTTTGAGCGATACGAATGCATATGCTTGTACTACTGCAGTGTATTGGCAACGGTGATGTACCCAATAACCCCGTGGATGTTTGGCAACAACAACAAAATGGCGACATGGAAAGTTTTTTCTCTTAAATTTAAATCTATTATTTTTTCCTCAATCGAATGTTTGAACAGATATTCGATGGATTTCTGAACTTTTATAAAAATCAGTCACTCCAAAGTGAAGGAAAATTGTAAGCTTTTAAAAGGTTGTTTATAAACTGAATTAGCGAGCTACATTTTTCCTTTAAAAATGTATGCGCAAACTGGAAAAAGAGAGGACGTGTTTGAGCGTTGCTCGCAAAGCTCTCTGCAGAAGCTCAGAAGTCGAAGTGAGCAGTTTTAGAAAACGCTCGCTGCGTTTTCCTACTCTTTTTTTTAACAGTGCCAGTTCACAACAACATTAGGTAAAGCTTGGAAACTGGAAACTCCACGTAATAGCATTGATTGCATGTGGTCTTCCAAAAATACTCGTTTCTTTCATAGCTCCAGTCCATTTCTCCATTTCATTAACATACACACCGCCAACCAGCCCCTAACATGCTGCTAAACTAGTCATAGTCATAAACTAGTCACACTATCAACTATAGTAGGAGGATAGAGCTAAACTCGCCTGCGCGAGTTGAGTTAGTTAGCGCTCCTATATCATTCCTCTCCTCGTATTACAATATGCAATGGTGTATGAAACTAAACATTGCAGTTAGTGGTTTTTGCCATTCTCATCCCAATAATGATAAGAGGAACAATTAAAGCTCTTGCTGATTGATGCAACCTACAACCTATAGCTTTCGTGGCCACGGAACAAGATTATTGCTTAGAACACTCATTCGTATTTTCAACATGTTACCTTATCTTGCTCCCACTGCTTAATACTGTGGCTAATTTTTGCATATAAAATTGTTTGTGTAACCTGTATCAGCAAGTTGAGATAAGTATTGTAATTGATGTATCTGAAAGGTAAGTCTTATTGCTCAAAAGTACGTGCAATTTGAGGAAAATTTCCTTTCGTAAATTTTATTTAGGTAACAGTGGTTGTTTTCCCAAATAAGTAGGTATGTTTTCATGAGAAAAATGTTTGATGTGATATATATTAAAATTAAATTTTCCTGCTTTCAGAAATAATGCCGCATATGGAAAATTTGCACGTAAAATTTTGAAAACAATATGGCGACTAAACCAAACCATGATGAAAACTGGTTAAAGGAGCTCTCAATAAGGAAAGGGCTGAAAGGAGCTGATTAAGCATCCTCTTCTAAATGAGCTCATTATGCTGCGGTATAGACACTGACATTAGCAAGTACATGAGCTGAGTATTTAGCAGTTCAGTGTAATCAGCAAATAGGCATTTTCACAATGGCAAACACTTTGTCATCGCTTTTATGAGTAACAGAAACAGAAACAGACGACAACAAATTTCCACCAATAAAGACCAACAAATTACTGTTATGTTCTGTATGGTCAGTTTTGTGTGGGCTGGTCTATTTATATCGCTAACAAGTAAAATGTAAGTTCAAACCTGTTTCACTAATGGTGTAGGTCGTGGTCACATACACTTGACATAAGCGGATTTCGCTTAGTTTGGGACACGGCTAGCAACAACTGTCATATTTGACCGAGGACGAAACTTAAGAGCACGTAGAAGTACTCAAATGGTCGTGTCTGGGTCCGCTAACTCCCCGAATTAATATATAAATTGCCAGCCGGAGAAAGCCAATGTGACGTGGCAGGAGAAATGGGATGTTTAGTGTCTACGGGAGAATGCGCAGCAACTTACATTAGAATGAATGTCGAACGCTATTGCTAGTTCTTTAATTTTATATCATTTTGTGGGATTTCCTAAGCTCAGTTAGACCCGTGCCATCCATGCAACGACCACAAAATGATAAAAAAAGTGTTCAATCAATGTAATATAAATGCTATTGTAAGTTTTCATACATGATTATCCTCGAAAATCTGTGGGATATATCAAGGCTAAGCAAATAAACTAACATTTGAAAGCTATAAACCCGAAGAAGCTCATTATTTTCAGCTTGTTTGTGTAGGTGGTATAATTAAATACATAGTGTACTTAGGTAGCTGAATCAGTATTAAAAAGTTTTAACAATATTTAGCCGTTTTTCCTTTAATGGACATGGTTGTATAAAATGTAATCTACTAGGGCCAAATTAAATTTTATTAGCTATTAACTATTTTGTTATTTTGTGTGTATATATCAGAAATCATTAATTACGAGAGGTCAGTGAAGCATTGTTATTAAGTACATTAACGTTTAACTTTTATGAATGAATTTGACATGGATTTTCCAATTGCAGTGTACCGCTTGCCTCCAATAATTCTAGAGATAGATACACTGACGAAATCATTTTACACGATTTTTTTACCATTGCTCATATTTGGTTGTGCTAAAGCGTAATTTCGCTGAATCAGGAATTACAATTTATTTTAGCTCTTATACGAATAATAGTTAATTACCATTTGATATTCCCTTAAACATGTATTGGCGCAAACTAGTACAATAGCAAAACTACCCCTTACCCCTAAATTACTTCTATTCAAGTAGGATTTGCGCGTTGTAGGTAAGTGCTATAAACTGGGGGTTGGCTTTTGGCGTGCACACACTAAGCGTCAGCGTTTAGCGCAATATCATTATCAGATATGTACATCAAAATTCAGTATTGCAAAACTTCGAATATTGCACAGTATATCTTGGCGCAGTAAACAAGTGTGTGAGTAGCAAGTATCTAGTACAGCTTTAGAATTAACAGATACAATTTACTGAACTTACTACTGAACAGCTACACTAGTAAAAAAGTTTACTAGGTACTGGCT
>JAHZND010001885.1:0-18429 GCA_027744115.1 Acrocyrtus sp. NNG-2020
GCCTTCTAACAGCAGCATCAATAGTCCAAGGTTATTGAATTGTAAATAACAGCAGCAAAATGAGTTACATGTAAATTAACAGCTATTAAATTAAGAGCCATTAGAGACAATTCAAAAACCATGCAAAAATCCCAGCTTAACAACAATTTTTCCCTTAACGATTTGGGACAGACACACGGCTATTCTTTTATTATTTAGGATACAGTTTACAGTACGACGGAACCTGTTAATATGTACTATAAATGTATTGACGTGTAATATGCTTACTACTATGTACAATTTAAAATTTATCTAACTGACATTGTCTATTTGGTGCATTTAGAAATTAAATTGAGATAGAATTATGTTTGCACAATAGATGGACACAAGATGTACAATTTTACCTACATATAAATATACATAACCTAAATTCGCAACCTAAATAATATAGGTATATCCAACTGATTAAATGGATTCCATGAAATTTGTAGAATTGGATTGCTTTCACATAGATGCATAGTTGGTTTTCCTGAAACCAAATGTTCGATTTTAATATTTTTTATAAATATTTGTATCATTCCAACTTTTCACAATGATTTTCCATGAATATTGCAGATACGAAATTAGCTTTAGGTATTCTATAAGTGGCTTTTGATGTAACTGCAGCCAGATGGTATCATATCTTCCGCTGAACTTACGATTAGCACGACTTTATGTAATCCAAAGTACAATTTCCACCTCAGCCTATTTTATTCTTAGGTTCAAACTCGAGGAACTAGCAGCAAGAAAAAATGCCACAGAAGGAGATTCATTATACCTCTGCGCCCCTGCCAAACGCAACAACTCCTTGGGACAAATCATTACTACCTACATTTATAAATTTCTCCTATTACATTAGTTTCAGTCCATACAAGCTACAGACTTTAAGTGACGGTAGTGTGAAATTAAAGGGAAGCTATTTTCGAAAGGTAACTTTGCATAGTTCAACTATTAATCGGCATGAGTCTTGCCTATTCTGAAACATTTTTTTTCTTTAAAAGGTGTTCTGCATCATTATTGTTATATGCAGTAACTTATTACGATTTGCTGAAGTGCGGAACAGCACACCAAAATCCAATGAACTTTGGAATGCATTATACTATTTTGTGTTTTTGAGTGGGTTTATAAATATAATTTATAATGGAACTGTGGTCGTCTCCATTTTTTGGAACGCGGAAGGAATCGCAAAGATAGCTAGCTTCTTGAACCAATCTCATACTTTGCCATGCTCCCATTTGACCCAACTCGTAAAGGTAAGTCAATCATTAAAAGAAGTATTCTTCCTCAAAGATGTGAATAATAATTATCACGCTTTGTGTTACAGAGTGCCGTCAGACTGGTGTGCGTACTTGAAGTGTTGCTAGCTATTGTCATTGCCACCGGCGATGTAAAACTAATGACATCCTTCCACAATGATTTAAGTTGGGATAGATGGGTATTTTGCATGAAAGAGGAGGCAAAATTTATCCTTTTTCTCGGCGACATTTCCGAATGTAGAAATCCCATTAACCTAAATGGCACATTTCACAACTTTGGTGAGGAACAGACCTTGATCTGCACTGTTTCTAATTACATAATTGCAATTGGCATTTGTTCAATTATTCTGCTACGACATCTTTACGGCTACTTTGGAGAATTAATACTAGTCACGGGAATCATTGAGTTTTGGCTACCTGCGCATGCCTTTAATAAAATTGCAAAAAATGACTTCTCCATTGAAGAGTCAGAAAGTGACATCATCCCATTTGTAACAAAGTTTGAAATTTTGCATGGACAATATACCACCATAAAGCGGTTTAGCAAGCTAGTTAACGATGTGTTTGGGCGAATGCTCTTCTGGTTCATACTTGCTTCAATATTCTTTTATTCCTGCAACTTGGACGAGTTGGTCATTACAAAGGATCCATTCCTGCGGATTCGTGTACTCTCTTTTTATGTATCTGCCATTTCCATATATCTGTTTGCTGCTGATATTAATTACAAGGTAAGCCATTTATTATGCAGCCATGTTTTTATGTGAAAGATGAAACACTAAAAAATTGCACAGACTAACAAGATTATCCGTTTTTAGATATGTAACTTTGCTTTGCTATGTGTAGATCAAAGGCTTTGGTGAATGGATTTCTGAACAACCAGCAAAGGAAACAAGTTTAATTCCACAAAGTACTCTAACGATTATCTTGCATGAAATGGAATCAAACAGGATTGGCATAAGGGGGAATAACATTTTCACAGTTACTTATGCTTTCATCGCTAATGTAAATCTATAATTTTAAAGCTTCATATTTTTGCAGTCCCGATTTGATGCTAATATTCCCTGATTTGATGACTTCTTTCTAGATGACCGGAGTGCTAATTACTTACTTTATAGTATGCGTTCAAGCACGAACGCCGTGGGTGTACTCCGGTGGCAGTGATGCAATTAGTATCACAAGTGGATGAACTGATGTGAGATGTTGTGTAGTGTAATCAATTAATTACATAAATAAATAAATTAAGTGACATATTGTAAAATTTCAATGAATGTGCTAAATGCGTTTTTAAATAAAGAAATAAGACCGAAACATAGTTAGCTAGACTAACGAAATTTGAAATACATCTGCCCTAGTATTAGCCATTGATTACAATTCCAGAATGCAGGAATCAGTCTAGTATCATTATTCTTGCCATTATAAAAATATACATTAGCTCGGGCAAAAATTGTTTAAAGTGGTTGTTCATTTGCTAATTTTGTTTATTTAAGCATGCAATCAAGCTACATTTTCTGAGATCATATCATAAACACAAAGAATACCTAATTCCCTTTTCAATTCCCACATTCAGACGTCTTGCATGTGTAATTATGGAAAACTAAATGTGCTCAAATTAAAGTGAACAATTCGATGCCTTCCTTCCTCGGTAACTTCTTCATGAATAGGTACTGATTCGTCAGTTGAAGTTGAAGACGTAGTTGCAGCAGGCGGAGTAATAAACTCTTTATCCCAGTCAAATTGCTCCCTGTCAAAGGAACTTCCTATCTTTAAAGTCAGCCCATTTCTACAGTTTTCTCCGTGCATCTGGTAAAAATGCTCCTCCAGTTGTACATCGTATCCTCCAAAGTTGCCTCGATGCCACTGCGCAATTTTGTCCCAATCAATGCTCACTGATGAGCACACGATAAAGGAAAGCATGGTCAATTTTGGAATCTTCATTAAGGCTTTTACAACGGAAATATTTATTTTCTCCACGTCGGGTGCCCCTACTACTTCAATACGCCCCAAATGAGAAAATTTCAAAGTATCCAAATTCTTCAGATTTTCAGCTATTGACAGAATCTCTTCTCTGGACACAGGTCCAAACAAATGCAGATGTTGCAGTTGTTGAGGTATCTGATGCAGATTAAACTTGTGACTGTGGCTTATCATAATACTTAAAGTGTGCAGAACAGTGCACGTTTCGAAGATAGAACAGTCCCAGATTTGGCCAAAACTCAGCCCTCCAATAGTAAAGCTTTCAAGGGTAGAAGCGTTTCGTACTATGCACTGTCTAATATCCTCCCAACGGCTCACATTCACGCTTCCAATGTCTAGAGTCTTCAGATTGAACTGCGTTTTCAGAACAGGCGCCCAATCCTCCCGGAAATAAGGATGCACTATAAATTCTTCCAACTGAATTCTCGCCACATATTCATTCGCCGCTAGTTGGATGATAGGTTCCTGGGATTTTGAGGCATCCAAGAATTTCATGATAATCGGATAATTCTGTCGCCCAATTTGGAAACGTTCCAGGGATCCTTGATTTTTCCAGAGTAATTGAAGGATGCAGTGCGCTCCGGTCAAGTCAGGGTGCTCAGCAAACACAACCTCAAGTGGCAGGGATGGAGGGTTCTGTGCTAAAATGCAGATTTCCTTTAAATTTCCAAATTGAACTCTGTCATGAAGCAGTCTCGTAACGTCCGAAATCCCTTCAGCAAAGTTAAAGCATTTGATTTCGATTTTTTCGAGATGGGGCAATGAAACTGTTTCCTCTCTCCAAAACCGCTGGCTCCATTCATCTCCGATGGGTTGATCGATGACCACATTTGTAAAAATCAGTGTGTTTATTCCCTTGCAGAAGCAGAGAAAATTCGACAAATTGTAAGTAACGACGATACTTGTAAAGCGGAGGGTCTTTACAGACTGGGCAAAGGAAACTCCAGACTCAAATGGAATAGTCATGCTGTGGAGCTCAACGTCAGTCGCATAGGGGCAATTCATTATTAAGTCACTTGTACTATTTTTTATTCTGATTTTCATTCCGAATGCTTCATCAACTACTTTCTTCCATCTTGAGCAGACTCCTCTGATTTTCTGTCTCTCCTCCACACTCAGGAACGCAAATATTTTTGACGTTTCCTGTTGATCAAAGATGATATAGCATGCTGAATGCGTTTCGAATATGATATTGGGAGCTGCTGAAGGTAAACTTACGTAAAAACTTATCGTGAAACAAAGACATACTTCATCTATCAAGGAATTTATTGTTGTGGGGGATTCTTCGTCTGTTGCTGACATGTCTCTCTGGTGTTTAAATGAAAAGTTTGAAGAATTGCGTCTTGATGCTTGGTTTTCTTATAAGTCTTATGGACTTTACACTGTTAGCATTTGACTAGACTACAAACTGTGGCTTTATACTAAGCTATGAGTGCACAGAATTTTGAAGCTCACTAATGTTAATTAATTTGAGCGAAATGACTATAAAAAGTTGTGTGAAGTTGAGATTTGAAATATCTCCCTGGAAAATTAAGAACGGTACTGAATGGAAATAACAAAGTAGGTGACAATTACTCCCGTCATCTGTACAAAAGACCGTTCACTTAATTAAATTCATTTAAATATAATGCGCATAGTTAAACATAGATAACAGTTACACATCAAATAATGATCACTGTACCTCTGCAGCTAAGGAATATGTGAGTGTAAAAACTCCACAGCCGGTGATTCCCACATGATTGGTCTGAATCTCGTGGAGGATGACCGTTAACTCTTTGTGTGACAAATCAGCCAACTTTTCATCATTTAAATGTTCTGAAATCCAAGGCTCAAATTGCCCCAGCTTAGAATTTAAAATTATTGTAATAAAATTCCGAATTCAACTAAACATTATGCAATTTAGTGAATTCTTCTGATTTTCTAAAGTACCTATACCTGGCGGCAAACTTCGGATGATATATAAAGTATTAACGTCCACATTGCATAATAAAACAGAAACATCATTCTGCTTAGAAGGTCTTCAGTTGTAATGAAGTTTTCCAAGTTACTCGAATAGAAGAAAAAATCAGCCAAAACGTTGGCCATGACTAGCGGTCCGAACGTCTTATTTATCAGTTCACTCAGCCTTTTCAGACTTTTATATCGTGTTGACACCATGTTCCAGTTTGGAGTGCATGGAAGCGAGCCGATAAATTCTCTGGTAGCAATCCACAAGACAAGAGGTGCTATCCCGCACAGAACATTCTCATAAAAGCCTACAATTCTTCTAAAGGATAGACCGTAACCCCAAATAAGAGCAAGAATGCCTTCGGAAGTTGTAAATTCTCTATTAACCATTGTAGCAGTGCACGCTCTGGAATCGCCAGCTATAAACAGGGCATATTTTGCATGCTCTAATATGCATTCTCGAAGTAGCAAAGGATTCCATTGTGATTCTAAAAGTATGTCTTTTCCAAAGAGAAAGCAGATAATAGATATAACAATGCAAGCCATGCAAGTTACTACTCCAATCAAAGTAGATCTGGTCCTTAGCAGAAAATCTGTAAGTTGCCTGTCCATTGTGTGAAAATACTTTATGATCGCAAGTACGTCCTTTCTGGAAAACCATATAATGTAGATGCATGCTAAATTTACTAGCAAGTTGAATACGTTGAAGAAGAGCGTGAAATAGGAAACAGGATTTCCGTTTGCCTTCTTTGGCCAGCATCCCCTCACTTCAGTAAAGCGGTGAACCAGTGAAAAGGCAGTGACAAAACCGCAAATTACCTGAAAATGTTCCAAGAAATCAGAACAAGAAAATAATTCCTTTCCCACTCTCCAGCAGCCCAGCATACCCATTATTCCTAAAGTGTTACAAATTATAATTAACTAACCTGTTGAGGGAACCATGTATGCACGTAAAAGTTGCCCTCTTTGTTCTTTCTGAACTTAAATGGGCATAACGAGAGATAGTACATAATGGAAAAGAAAATTACTGGAGTGTCCATTGCTGCTAAAACGAAAGTGGACTCTTGAGGTTGCTTAAAATCTTCCGCAGTTTTCGGAGGGAAAGAAGATTTTCCATTCTCTTCGTTTTCCATGGTAGAGGATTCAACCTTGGGTTTACTGTGTGGTGAAGTCATCACAATTACTGCAGTAGGAGAGGTCTCGCTCTTAAAAAACGTTTTACTATAACTCATTTTCATTCTTTGCCTAACACCTGACTTTACACTCAGAGAGAATGTCGAGGTTACACTGTAGTATAAAATTTTTATGAGCATACGCCGTTAGTAGACGAGAATATTAACTTAAGTAAATTGCGGGTGTGGTTACTTGTTACATACAAGTAATTAGTAAGATTATTAAATTATAAAACAGAACTTTCAAATGTTATGATGATAGTATTTGCATTATAGTTACGTTTTACGTTGCAGTGAAGTTTACTTTCAAGTATTAGCAAGAAAATTAAATGATTAATATTCAATGGTCGGGGCATTTTAATAACTCGTTTTATGATTAAACTCCCGCCAACTGCAGTTCCACTTCTAAGTTTTATTGAAATTGTATTTGCTTTTTGAATAAGCTTTATATAATTTGCAGATATATAATTTAACAAAGTGCCTTTTTATGAAATTGTACAGGATGACGGACAGGACATTATTAGGCATCACTTGAACTTGCATGAAAGAAACGTGCTTTTAGTATCGTTCAGTTCAGAACTTACATGGACAATTGTATCATTGAATGTAAAACTGTATAAAATATACACAGTAATTCAAGCACATGCTATAGGCTTAGCTTGAGTATATTTTGCAATAAAGTAGCAAGGCAGGCATGAGTAAAACTGCATGCAAGTAGAATATGCAACAGAGGCAAGGTAATGTGAACCGCGCGTGCTTCTTAATGTTTATCCTCCACAGAAATAAATCTTCATATAATTCTGCTGAAAATGGTTTTTAGTTCGGAGTACGAAACTGGACACAAATTATGAAGTATGTAATTAGCACACTTGTCATCTGCAATTTAATGGCAACACGTTAAAACACTTATACCACGACAAATAATTGTAAATTGTAATACAGCTTACCAGCTCACATGAGACTTACGTTAGCAACTACAGAATACGTAATTGTAAATACGTTCCATCCAGTAATGCCAATCGAGCTAGTCGACAGCTCATTCAAAATCACAGTTAGTCGATGGAAAGGCACTGCTGATTTCTGCTCATCATCTGCGTACTCCGAAAGCCAAATTTCTAAATAGCTGACCTAAAACAAAACAGGAAGTTGCGTAAGCGCACTAAAAATCCTATTAATTTGTAGCCAGTTGCACCAATGCCTACCTGACGGCATATATCGGCTGCAAGAATGTAGAGTACGACTGCCCCCAAGTACAAAACAACCAGCCGTACTCTGACTAATATATCCGTTGTGAGGAGAAATGCATCTAAATGAATAGAGTAGTAGAAAATGGATGTAAAAGTGTAGGAAAACACCATTGCCCCAAACGCGTCATTTATTCGGGCAGATAACTCCTTTAGGGAGATATATTCCTCTTCTAGGGCTGGCCATTGTGATGCCGCTTGAATAACTCTCTCTTCGTACCGAGAAGCATTACTATGAGCAGAATCATCGTCATCTACTTCCTCATCGCCATCAACAATTTTGACATCGCGTTTGAGAGAGCTGGCAAACGCTGCTGCCGGTAGCCACAAGGAGAGAACACCAAACAGAATGAACAGTTTCCAATAGAATGCAGTAATGAATTTGAACACTTGGCCAACACCAGTGATTGCAGCAAGGGTGTGATCCCATGACGAAATGTTTGAAGGTGCACCTAAAGTAGCAAGCATTGTGCTGTTGCAATTTTTGCTCTCCGGTCCCAAAAAGAGAAGATATCTGCCTTCCAGTATTAGACATAAGTAGTGATCATTAGCATTCCAGAAGCCACTGTCCATAAGCTCTGTGCCCAAAAGAGCGCTCACAATTCCCAAGCAGGCATAAGCCAGGCAGATTATTGCGGCTGGTTTAGTGTAGCCAATCTAAAGCACGCATTAATATTAAGAATAAAATATAAATAGTATGTCATGCATTTTTAGCAATTTATGATGATGTAGTTAAATTGAGTACAAATTTGCTCACACCTTTGAAGTTCGATACGGCAAGGAGACTGTGGAATCAATATACTCGACGACTTGAAGAAACTTTTCACTCTTTCTCCACAGGCTGTTCCATGCGTTTATCGTAAGTCCTAGAGTGCAAACGTTGTAAAATATTTTGAAGTAGACCACTGGATTCCACTGCTCCCCTTTGGATGGGAAGGCCTTTCGTACATCGGTAATGCTAGTGAATGCCGCTGCCAATGTTGCCAGTCCACAAAGTGTCTGCAATTTTTTAATAGCTCTGTTAGAAATGCTATTTCTAAGGTTAAATTACATAGTTGCTGGGACTTTCTGTGTGAAGGTGAAACAATTACCAATGTTGCTAGTCCACAAAGTGTCTGCAATTTTTTAATAGCTCTGTTAGAAATGCTATTTCTAAGGTTAAATTACATAGTTGCTGGGACTTTCTGTGTGAAGGTGAAACAATGAAATGTTTGATCATTGATAACGATTATTGATTGCGGTAAGTTACCGTTTGCACAACCCATTTTCTCACTACATTTTTTCCACTAGAATCTTTCACAATTCGAAATGGGCTGATGAAGAGACAATACGCAAATGTCAAGTAAACTCGTAGTAAACAAGCATGACTTTCTGAGGCTCTGTGACTATTCTCATCTGCAGAACTTTGCTTGTGTTTACTGAGAATAGGGGGATATTCTTTGAGCTTAGATTTTACTACAAAAATTAAGTCAGAATCAGACTGCACCTGAGACTTGGTGAACATTTTGTCACTAAATAAGTTTTAAAGGAGAATGCTTCCTAAATATTCCCTCCTTCGAAAATTATTCCCTAGGTGCACTGTGCACCCTCTTTACAGAATTACTCGGTAAGTGCTTATCAAAAACCTGTTAAGATTTGTTTAGAGATATCCGAATAAGTGCACAGTAGTAAAAACTACGGCACATTAATTGCATGTAAGCAATCAGTTGATCGAAGCCTGAAAGGTTTTAAAGGGAAGCGATTACGAGCATGTATTAGGTATTTATAAACATTCCATTACAAACAATAAAAGTAAGATGAAAAAGTTCTAAATGGATTCTGTCAAAAAAAGTGCCGCATGAAAGATACGATAGCCTTAGCAATCTAATGGAGCCGACATGGAATATCTATTCCATTGTCGGTAACAGAATGAGATGTTTCACTAATTCGTTCAAATGCGTATGTCGTAATTGTCACTTTCTATTGACAGTTTTCATTTTGCCCCAGCTTAGATAAATACATCTGTTTTTTTTATAAATCGTGCATATCATCACGTTGATTGATTAATTTAATTAAACAAACCACACATTCAGCAATAAAACAGGAGGATTTTACCAGTGCAACAATACTAGCCTTTAATGAGGACATCGAGAACATAATTTGTGCAACACAATGCAATGCAATCTGTAGCGCACACACTACATGCTTTAAAATGTAATAATGAAGAAGGTCGACCGACAATTTTTTATGTAATTTACAATCAGTTTCAGTTTCAATATGCCTGAGAACTTGTTACAGTGCCATACTCATACATGCTTTAAAATGTAATAATGAAGAAGGTCGACCGACAATTTTTTATGTAATTTACAATCAGTTTCAGTTTCAATATGCCTGAGAACTTGTTACAGTGCCATACTAGCCATACAGCTTCTCTATAAAATACACTCTTTCATTGTGTCTTTCTCTTCACGAAAAAAAAAACTCGCATTTGAATTAGTTCTGCAAGGAAGTCATAAAAACACCAAAAGAAAAAAATGCCTTTGTCTTGTCTCAGCTTATCCTTTTAATACTGTTCATATTACATTAATTAAATTTGAATTGCACAAAATAGAACTTGTAAAAGGCAAGGGGAGCACACTGCAATCAGCACAAAAAGGCACACCGTGTTAACTTACATGGGCAAATGTTGCGTTGGTGTGATATGTGAGCTATAAGTCTACATTTTTTTTGTTACATACAGTACAGTTTTCAGTTTTATAAAGTTTGATAAAAAAACTACCTATCAGAAATATCAGTCCTCTCTCCCACTACCATACTCTAAGTTGCAGGTTTTTTATCTCATGGGACATCTAAATTTACACCATAGTTTACTTAATATTATTATTATTGCATCAGTTTAGCTTCATTTCTCGAGCAACTAATCTTACAGTGATAGATCTTATTAAGGAAACATGCAAAAAATATACTCAGTTACTCCACTTATGAAAAATGTTTTGAATTTTTTTTACATAAGGTCTTTTATCATCATGACTAAACACACAAATTACATCCTTATCATTGTAGTAAGCCTACGTTCAGTAACAATAAAAATAATGATGGCAAAAATTATGCATTATTTTGTTAAACGCGTTTTCAACAAGACTAAATTCAAAAAAATATTATAATTTCCCTCAACGTTAACTTGCAGTTCCTGGTTTGGGTTGATGTCCCTCTTGATGTTGACCGTTTTTTCTTTTGCTTTTGTGCGGCTTCCGTACTTTTCGAAGTCTCCTCCCGGGTTTCACATGCGCTGGATTAACTCGCTTTCGGCTTTTTCCCCGCTTTCTATTTCTGGAGGAAGACGGAGATGCTGTGCTGTTTGAATTGGAGTTGTTGATAAAAACTATTGTAGAGTTGTAGTTTGATCTACTTGGCTGCAAGTTTACTGGCTGTGCTTCCTCTCCACTGTGGGATTGCGGCTGGCCGTAGGGATTGTTATACTCTCTTACTTCGCTACTAATTGTCTCCTCGCTAGCACTTGTACTTTCGGATTGACTACTACTTCCAAATTCTGATGACTGCTCTGTATTATTACTGTTAAGGATGTTGCCACCATCTTCCACTTTCGTAAAGTTATTGAATAGCTTATTAAAATGAGATGCGACTGATTCTCCTGTAGTTAAACGGTTTGGGAATATGCGCGTGTTCTTCCCAGTTCCACCTTCGTAGATTATTACGGGTAAATTAATAATTTGCCTGGGAGTCGGAGATGCGAGAGGTAGGGCTGTGGGAAATGTCGATGGCAGCCCATGAGATACGAGGCTGCGGAGATGTTGTTGTAGGTGGTCGTTGTGTTGTGAGAAAACTAGGCATCAAGTGCGGATTTATAGGTGTGCCTAAAGAAGGGTGACCGTTATAAGGGAACTGGATCCCATTTCCTCCCACTTCGTAGGTTCTACCTCCATTACTAATTACAATTGTGAAGGGCTGATGAGATGGATTGGGTGATGGAGACTGGGAGAAATTTTGGAAACTTGGAAGATTATAAAGTACAGGAAATGAGTGATGTTGAGGCTGGATGCTAGCCTTGACAGGAGGCGAAGTCGGCAGAGTAAAAGAGAACTGTTATTTGCGATATTGTTGTAGTACATGTACGAATCTCCTAACAAGGACTTTATGAACTCCGCAGGGGAAGTAAAAACAGGGACGTGATCCGAGCCGGACGCACTGGGCATATAGGTTGGCGCATAAGTCATCATAGCGTAGTTCCTTGTGGTTCGGGGGAGATTGTTGCCATCTGGGTTCTGGATAAGAGAATTGAAGTTAATGCTACCTGGAAGATTCTTTAAGTACGGGACAACTGTATATAAACCTTGTATTGAAGAAGACTGTTCAGTTTCTGTTGCAGTCCCACCTGATAGCTTAGATGAAGCCAGTGGCTGTCCAGAGCCCCCTAAATGATAAAATCGCTGGGGTTGGAGAGGGTGGGACTGCAAATTTTGCTGTTGATAAATGTTAGCATTGTTGAAATATGGAAACAGATTTTGGTTTGGAGGAGATGTTAGTGCAGGCGGAGGGTAAAGATGGTACAGTGAGCTGTAGTAGTTTGGAGGTACGAAGTATGCGTTGTTATTGTTATTAACTAGTTGCGATTGTTGGGTTTGGACGTTAGACGGGGAGAATGCGTTAGCATTATTGTATCGAAGAGCTGCTAAATGGCTATTTGAGTTAGGTGGTAGTAGCGCAGGCGGAGCAGCAGATGCTGCAGTGGTACCAGCGTGGAACTTGCTGTTAGTTGGGTCGTTAATATCATTAGTGGTTTCAAAATTGTTAGAAGTTATAGGATATAGTGTTGGTGAGCTGAGGGTAGATTGAAGATGGGCCAGGCTTGGATTCGGATGTCCAAAACTGCTGAAGGTTGGGAGTACCGGAGCCGGAGCTGATCTGAGTAGTTCCGCATCAGGATTGTGCGGTTTGGCGGCAAGTTGCTTGATAGGACGTGCAGATGGGAGCTGCTCCGTGCTACCAGAGCCGGAAGGAGAATGCTCCCTCTCTTCGATGGCCGTGTGAGAGCGATGGCCAGCTCCAGTTTGTCCATCTGTATAGCGTAAGAAAAATACCTGTGGCGGAGCCGGCTTCAATGGTGTTGGAGTCACCAGTCTGATCGGTTGTCGAGTGCCTCCTGATTCCGAGAGTACATACACAAGAGTTTTTTGTGGGTTGTTTGGTGAAATTTCCACTTCGGTCTTTGGCCCCCTTGAGTCCGGAGGCTTTATAAATATAACCTTGATATGTTTCTCCGGGTTCTTGGCAACTTTTACAACTTTCGGGGCCGAAATTTCCTCTTCCAAATCCTCCGCTGGGACATGTACTGAAATGTGCTTGTAGACAGTGCCTTCTCTCGGCTTGTCTCCAGGCTCTGGGGCAACAGAAGACACTTCTTCGGGCAAATCATTTTCGTCTTTGTCATCAAGTGGAAATTCTGGTCTCAAAACTGGAACAGCACTTGTTGTAGGAATGTTGCTTTTCAATTGCGCAGTTGTGAGATGATGATGAGACTGAAGCTGTAAATGATTGTTTTCATGCTCCAGCAATAAATTTGGATGGGTCTCCTTCAGTGGTTTACCCAAAGGATGTTTAGTTGGAGGACCAAAGCTGGGAATAAATCCACGTTCCAGAACAGGCTCTGGAAATGCTGGATCAAATATGGAAGGAGGGGATGCTAAAGGCGGTGGAACTAGCCCAAATCCCGTAAACGTTTCAGGCGTGGGAAGGAGAAACGTTCCGGGAGGTTTCCTTGTAGCCTGTTCTATAGCATCTTCTGTTCCCGGTGGTGACTCTGGCTCTTCAGGAATAGGCGGGCGGTCAGAAAAATCAGGAAAATTTGGAACAATATTATTTTTCTGTGCAAAATTTATAAACTTTCCAGATTCTTTCCTCCTCAAAATCCCATTGCCTCCCGAATTCACTCCGAAATGCAGCTTCAATTGAATTTGCAGTAGCTGGAACGTGTTGCTGATCGTTTAGAAGTGGGAAACCGTATGTCACTGGGGCATTTTGAGCATCTTCATGAGAAAAATAACTTCTCGACTGTCCTACTGATATGGACCGAGTGGCATGCTCATTCTCATTATATCTTCTGTTCGCCATTAAAAACCCGGAGTAGTTTTCTACCCCGGGTGTATCCGTCTGCTTTCTGTCTTCGCCATAAGGGTCTAAAAACGGTTGCTTCGTTGACGATCTTATCTTTGCTGGAGATGCACCAGCAGACAAAGAACGAATGTAAGACTCTTCCAGCTCCCGTAAACTAGACGGCACAATCGCACGTCTCTCACTGGCGTAATATTTTGCCCTATTGTCCTCATTAACTTGTAGATCTGAGGAAGGGGTAACCTGTGGTGGCGGTGGTGGAGTTAATCCTCCATATCCAACACCACTCCCCGTAACACTTGACACTGTTGTGGAGGACAAACTATCACTTCTACTATTTACTTGAGTAGTGCTTTCCTTGGTACCACTGTTCTCATTTTTATTATTCAGAGACATGAAAAAACTTGGCTGGTGAAGTGGAAAATCTCGCTGAATATCTCCTTCACCAGATTCTTCTGTGTTTCCACTAAAATACCTTCCATAGTCTCCATACTCTGTAAATTGTGAACCACTCGTGAAAGATGGACCACTAAATTGGGAGAGAACTGGAGCTACTCCAGCGAACAAGGAAAGGAGTACAACCTGCAAATTGATGTCAAATAGTCGTTCATTAAATTTCAAAGAAATATAAAAAACAGAAATAAACTAGAGCGATATTAGCATTTTTGCCCTTTCAACTTACAATTCCGCCCATATTGTTAACTCCTGCTCAATTCAATTTTTACCCATTTGTTGCTGACTTCATTTTTATGAAGCAAAACCTTTTTTGTTTCACTTTTGCTCAGCTATTAATTGTTAAACTTGTCGAGCTGAAAAGTTGTGTGACCGACCGGTAGTACGCAATTTAGCTAAATGCCTTAGTGCAGGGGTGCACTTTCGCTTTTATATAACCATTTTTTAAAGTCTCACTCAGCCCTTGGGAATATTCTGAAAAGAGGTAGAACAGGAATAGACACATGACACCACCTACACGCTAGAGGACTTAAGAAGGATAATACTGTCAATAAAATACATGCAAAATTGTAGTACACATTGTATCCTGTACCATACTTTATATTCTATTCACTCTTGTCCTGTACCAAGAGTGCCAATGCATGCCAATATACATGCGCATAACAGCAAGTAGCCCATCTTCGTCGTTATTTAACTTGTAATTATTATTATTTAGCTTGTTCGTAATTACATAGAAGTAAATTATGCTCGAGAAAAATGTATGCCGTGCACACGCTTTATTGCATTTGAAATGCATTTTGATAAGGTTGCAAATAGAAATTTGAATCTATCATTTTGCAAAGAAGTGTAACCCGTGCATAATTTGCAGAAATTGTCTTGTTATGGTGTTGCTTGTGACAAATAAGTGTGATATTAAGCGACAAGAGCCTAAAACCATAACATAATAATGGCTACAGTGATTGAGTCAAAGTACGCTGCCCTCCTACCTCATCACAACAATAAAACTCTGAAGAGGTAATACAATATAATAAAGCTGTAGGAATCGTGTTTTGTCTCGTGCGATATGCTCTCCTTTTCAAAGTCTAATCACTACCTAGCAATAAGTACTATGACGGGTAGGTACTTTGTCGCAAATGTGACAAGACCTCATAGCTGTAACAAGTCAGTTACATAAATTATCTTGCTTTACCTGTGGCAAATTAAAATAGATACTAACATTGCACCCTACCAGTTTAAAGACACGCTGCAAAAAAAAGTTTTATGTAGGACAAAAAAGTGTTAGGTAAAATTTAAATTCACATAAATGGAAGGAAAAAAGCGGAGTTAGTTGGTGGAAGACACACTGCCAACCAAAGTTTCACTTTCGTGAACATCCAGTAGTGGACCAGTCATTGACCACTGAAAATAGTAAATGTGAGCTTTCATGATAAGCGTTTTGTAAGTAAACCGGCAATGTAATTCATATGCTATTTGTTTGCATTCCCTAAATCAGTAGGAATATATTATAATGCTGCTTCCGCTACCGCCCGACAAGACAGTCACATCAATCACATGTAATCACCTCTGCGAACCCATAAAAAGCAGTGCATGATATATGAAAGACTTGCGCGGAAAGACAGCTCACAGACAAGCCTTAGCCTTTGGCTGAACCTTTGTGGGAAAGAACCTCATCCTTTTCCTGAGTAAGGAAAATGGAAATTCTGGCAAATTGAGCTGAAACATCTTGGCCGATAGCGTGAATAACCAGAATTTACTTTTTGAACTACTAATGGAAATTTTCCTCCCGATCCTTTTATATAACATTTAATTATAGGAAAATGAGAGGAACAATATGAGTATTCAATGGACATTTGATAAGTCCCTGAGCACAAGAGTAATTTCTATGCGAAGCGGTATTCATTGCATTTTTGTATGAGGACTTGCTGCTCTCCAAATGCAGCATGAGTGTGCTCAGTGATAGTGCTCTCTCCTTCCCTCGGAGCGACTTTCCATTTCTTTTTCCGCATTCAGTACATGATTATGATTCAAGCTAAAATATTGCAAGCCCTGCAAAGGTCCACTGGCAAAAATGAACTGGTAAATAGATTTCGTCCGTTATTTAACAGACTTACGTAATCATCCGTGGAGCATCGCAAGCATGTGCATTCCTAATCATTCCCTCGTCGTGATGTAATCGGGTTGTGTTTATAATTAGATTTATCATGCGTTTTTATCAACAAGCATTTCCTTTAAACTTCATTTCATTTCGGGATTCCTATCTGCTACGAACAAGTGCAGAAATTTCCTGATGTTGCAAAGTCCATTAAAAGAAAGAGTCACACTCCTTTTTTAAACATTGTATTTGCGTATGCACATAGGTATATAAATGTAGCTCTAGGTATCCTATCTAAACTCTACAGCTTTATGGCAATTTGGGTCAACCATTTTTCTATGTAAAGCGCAAGCAGTAATCCTGATTCTAATCAAAGTGCAATGAGAAAAGACGATAGCCATGCATGATGCATGTCCCCAAGACACAGATTTCATTCATTTCATTATAGATGACGAATGCTCAAAAATATTTTAATTTCGCTGAAACAACAGAGCCAACCCGATTTTATAGTCTAGCATATTTCTGGATAAGGCAGGTAGAGTAGAGCAAGTGGGAAAATGTGCAGCCTGTTCGCCATTTTTGACCTCATGACTCGTAGACTCATGTCAGATATTTTCTGTGAGAAGTCATTTTGAAAAATTCCTTACGAGTAGACTACAGACTAGGTAATTAAGAGGCGTTTCGGTATGCCTCGAAAACGAGATAACGGTTATTGCTAATGCTGCCTAATGTACTTAAAGGAAAACTACATAAAATGTACATAAAAAGAAAATGAAAAGTATTTACACACGAAAAATGAAAATTGTTTCAATCACATATTGCAATGCATACATACCTAGATGAAGTCAAACTCGGTACAGTCGGGAAGAGAAAGGAAAATGCTCCGAGTTTACGATGAGTTAATGTTATGAGCTTACTGGACAGAATTAGGCAATCATGCAGTTAACATAGGATTATTTCCAGGCCAGACTGTTTAGACTGTTGAGGAAAATAGAGGCGCCATCATTTTGAAAAATTCCTTACGAGTAGACTACAGACTAGGTAATTAAGAGGCGTTTCGGTATGCCTCGAAAACGAGATAACGGTTGTTGCTAATGCTGCCTGCGTACTTAAAGGAAAAGTACATAAAATGTACATAAAAAATTAAAAGTATTTACACACGAGAAATGAAAATTGTTTCAATCACATTGCAATGCATACATACATACATAAATGAAGTCAAACTCGGTACAGTCGGAAAGAGAAAGGAAAATGCTCCGAGTTTACGATGAGTTAATGTTATTAGCTTACTGGTGCAGGGCAGAATTAGGCAATCATGCAGTTAACATAGGATTATTTCCAGGCCAGACTGTTTAGACTGTTGAGGAAAATAGAGGCGCCGTAGAGAAGAGTGAGAAGAAAGAATTTATCTGAAGAAATAGTGAAATTGTAGGAGTCAAGGAATGTAATGCCTACATGTTACTTGGAAATCTAGGTACTTGCTCATAAAAAGTGTCGTTCTTTTTCTAATTCTCCAAACACCAAACGTGCCAAACGTTGCGCATTACTAAAAGAAGAGCACTAAATGTTGCTTGTACATCCTGTTTGGTAAAATCTCTCTAAATCCCTCTTTCTGTGATCATGTGATGTAGAGTAGATATAGTCCTTGGTTGAATAATGTAACTAGCTAATTGAACTATATTTTGCAATAAGTAAAATAATCATATAGTATCATTGAACCAGCTTATCTTACTTGCTAGCCTTTGGAGGCAAAATTTCCTTTTATGGTAAAAAAATATTATCCAGTCATGAAATAAACCTAACTAATATAATATGACATAGACGGGTTTCGCTAATGCTTGCCCACTAATATGCGTCAGTCTGCTTCTTAATAAATTAGAATCACGAAAGGCGAGGAAAGTATAAGTAAGTACTGCACTAATGAAATGTATATATACTTTGTCATGTCTCTGTGATATACCGAAGAGAAGGGGCGTTACAATATCTCGTCATCTCAAATTGTTATCCGTTAAAACAGTTCCATTCGTATATTAGTGCTGACTTTCGACTTTCTTTGTAAAAAAAAACTTTGCTTACTACATAGTAGAAGATCGCTGAGGTTGGTAGGTGAAGAAAGACTCTAGCTCTTTAGTCTGCACTTTGTTTTCTAGGTGCTTGGTGTTCCA